>JARFJB010002342.1:0-305000 GCA_036346205.1 Vesta saturnalis | reverse complement strand
GAACTGTTAAAGAGTGTATACATTTTATTGGGACACTCGGTATAAGTACATAAAGATCAGTGTCATGTCAGTTCATACATTACAATCGTGACGAAAAATTGTATTGTAAACCTAAAGTATATTAATTTTGCTGGGAAGAGCAATTAGATATTAGTTATAATATTTGTTAAAAGTTCCTTATTACGTAATCACAAGTTACACAAGAGCGTGTGCTTCATATTTTTACATTGTTGGATACGGTTTTGAAGGCGACTATGAGCATGGTTATGGCAAGTAGTAATGATATCGTTCCATGATCTGTCATCCAACCCCTCAGCACTTTACGAATAACTTATTATTCTTGGAGCGAAGCACTTTTTCCACTAGGTACACGTTAGAATACTTTGTTTTCTGTAATTCATGTTCATATATAAAGCTTCCCAGTACTGATGTTCTTTCAATCCTTAGTTGCAGTATCAATATAGGTCAAAATAGCTCAAAACAGGTCAAGAACCGGTACCTGTTTTCATAAAAACAGCCCAGAACTGCTCAAAACAGGTTCAAAACCGGTACACGTTTTTCCAAAGCCAGTTTAAAACAGCTCAAAACAGACCTAAAACCACTACCGGTTTCCCAAAAACAGGTAGCCGTTTCCCAGAAGCGGTAGCCGTTTCCTACATTTCACTGCATTGGTATTCGATGCCGATTATGACGCAGGTTTAAGACGCTGTTATACGGAGGAGGAATGTCACGCACTTGCAAAGAAATATGATAATGGTGTAAAATGATGTGAAAAGTATTTAAAGGCTCGATATTGTCTGACTTGTTTAATACAACAGTTAAGTGCGGCACAACTAGATTTGAAGGAGTGTGAAGTTAGGGATACCAATGAAGATGAAGAGGGAGAAGAAGAGGAATACGAAGGTTGTTAGTCAGCTACTAATTATATTTTCTCAATTAGAAGAAGATGCATAACTCTTTTAAATTACCATGTATAATGTAGTTTTAGATTAGGTACTTACAAGTGTAGAAAAGCTTAAGTATTATATTTTGATTGAAAACATAATTAACTTCTAAATATACAGGAATAGATGTAGTGTGTTTATAAAATTTAAGCTGTGAAGAGCAATTAGATAGTTACACAATAGTGTGTGCTTCTTAGTTTTACATTGTTGGATACGGTTTTGGAAGTGACCACTACTGCCAAGTAGCATTGAGATGGTTAATTTAACAAGACGTGTTATTCTATTGTTGAAACAAAAAAAAAAAATGAATTTTGTAAAGCAAATCCGTATAATTAACACTAATATTAAACTTTTTCAAGATATAATTCAAAATAAAAGTTATTTAGAGGCCAATGAAGGTCTGCTTAAGCTAGTGGGAAATTTATCATTGTTAAAGTGTGATCTAGTAAAACTTAAGAAAAATGTTGTTATAAGTGTCTCAAAACACAATTACATGTGTTTGGCTTAAGCAACTTTATAGTATAATTCAAAAATAAAGAATTTAATTGTTGTGAATATGGTGTTCTTATTTTGTATATAAGTTAAAGAGACGTAGATTTGTAGTTGTGAATATGTTGTTTTTTTTTCATATGTTAAAGAGATGTAGATTTGTAATAAGTCTTGAACAATGTGTAACGAATCTTTTACGTTTTTCGTTCATTTAGTTGTAAAATATAAGAAAAAAAGGTTTTTTTATAATTAATGAATTATAAGTTGTGGCAGGCAACTTAATTTGCATTTTGGTGTAACTTAAGTTGCATATCTTCTCAATGGTTTATACTTTTACATCTTTGAATTATTTTTTCGCACATATTTCTTGCGCATAGCTATATCACCTGGTATCGTGAGCGTCATTTTTAGCATTGCTTGATGTAATTTGTTTTGAGCAGGAAGCCATCTTTGGTTTTCACCTAAATTTTGTGAAAAGTGCCATTGATTTAATGGTAAGATACGTTTAACTCGTATTATATTAAAATCTATAACATTTGCTTTTTGCAGGCACTTTTACACTTTTCCTACTTGTATACTTTTACTACTTTTACTATTTTTACCACTTTTGGCATTTTTTATTCTTATGATTACATTTTTGCATTTAATTCAGATCTAAATTTAGATCACATTTTTTATTTGAACTTTCGGGAGAATGCAATAAACACTGGATTATTCAAATTTCAATGAAGATAAATTTGTAAGAAATAAATTCAACTTTGGTATGGTTTACAATGTACCGCATTGAAATTACGAAATATTGCGCAACATTTGTACAAAGATTACATCATCTATAGTTTATATTTCCGCATTCCTTTTGATACCAGAGGTTATCAAAAAGTTGTACATAAATTCTTATAACAGGTATTTATACTCTAATGATTTGTTAGTATAAGGCTATTTTTAAGATTTATTTTATATAATACCAAATTTAAATGCTTAATAAACGTAGTTTGTATATTTTTTTATGTTGACATTTTGGTGAATATTTTATTGTATCCTGGGTTTAGTTATTCCGAGCATAATCAAAAAAATAACTTGGCGTCCGAGATAATTTTTATTATTGTTACCTAGAAGTTACTGTATGATGTTAAGTGGAAATAACTAAGCAGAAATTTGTGGTAATTAAGCAAATCAAAAAAGCATGAACCTGGCCTATTTAATCTACCGTCCGAGCCAACGGCATTAATTTTTAATGAATGGTATGTGTCTCTAGTTATTTTAACGATTTGTATAGAGAACGCTTTAAAACATTGATTTATACTTATTAAATTTTATACCTGGCACCATCATACAATTATTATAAATGTCTCAAAATAAAAGGACCTCAGATGCTGATATGAAGGCTTTAAGGAAATCTGAATGTATGACAAGTAAACATTATAATGAGGAGATAAAAATATTAAGAACGATGCCGACCTGTCGTTTCGTGGAAACAGAAAGTTTTGGTTCAAGGTTGAGAGATGTAATTTTAGAATAAACAAATGTACGCAAGTTGAACTATGAAAGGTGAAACAATAATAATGGAAAATGAAGTGTAACTACATAGTGACTGTTGTGTGTATGTACGTAGCAAATAATTGGTCTAGAAGAAGAAGAAAAAGAGAAATAGTTAATGAATAGGCGAAATGTAGTGATGCCTTCCAAAGAAATAATTCCTTGAAGAGATGTTTGATATTTATATGTAGTAATTAATGAAGTAAACACATAAGCTTTCTAGTAAAAGAAATGTGTAATATTTATAATAAAATAATTGAATGATGCGCTGTAGTTTACTATTAAATGCCCAAACGGTAGTTGTACTGTTATGTACTGATGCTAAAAATAGTATAAGTGTAAGTGCTGAAAATGAAGACAAGACGTACTTGCACCTGCAAGTTAAACTCAATAACGCGTGTACTTCAGTTATACTCGACACTTTAATGGAAAATGAAAGATAATTCCGCATTTTTGCAGGCTGATAGCATGTATATAACTATTTATAGTACAATAATGTGATTGTTACGCACATTCCCCCAGTCACATTGTTTTATATAATGGAAAAGGAACTTGCTTAATAGTTGTTCAAGTTTTAATTTGTTTCATATTAAATGTGAAAGAAAAGTGACAGTCTGTTACAAATAAACAAATTTAACCGTTAAATTTTATAAACATACTACATCTATTTCTGTATGTTTAGAAGTTAATTATATTTGCAAGCTTTCCTTCACTTATCTAAAAGTACATTATTCATGGCAATTTAAAGAAGCTATGTTTGCAGGTTCTCTAATGTATAAATGTTAATTGATTTAAAGAAATACACAAAAATTCTTGTAGGAAAAAAATATTTGTAATTATTAAATCGGTGAAGGTTTCGTTTATATTAATGTACTAAAAATGCAACATAAAATCGTTTTAATCAACTTTTTTTCTCGTGCAGATATAAAATCTCATTGTGTATAGGAACTTGTGCGAAATACATTTCCTGGAACTTATCAAGAGAACAATGCGATGATTTCAATTGATTACGTTGCATTTGCTGCAGACAGACGCATATAGGCTTTGCTTATACAAGTGTTTCACTCTTATGTGATTTTTCTACTAACGATGCATCGTCCCGAGCACTTCCAGTTTACAATTTTGCTAACGGTAACAGATTTAATTGTATATAAACTTAAAATTTTATTCTAACACTTAGTTACATACTTGCATTTACAAGAATGTCGTCGACGAATAAACGAACAAAATTATCCTATTGGTAAAATTTTGCAGTGTGTAACAACCCATTTTGAGTTGTATTAAAATATACCGTAATTTATGTCTTCGTTCATTTAGTTGTAAATATGAGAAAAAATTTATTTATTAATGATCTGTAAGTATGTGGTTGGCAACTTAATTTGCATTTTGGCGTAACTTAAGTGCATATCTTCTTAAAGGTTTATGCTCGCACTTCTTTAAATTATTTTTTCTCCTCAATATTTTCGCGCAATGCGTCATCGTTGACTTAAATCTTTGCGAAAATTTTTCGCGCACGGCTATATCATCCAACTTCCAAAGCGTCCATTTTTTCACTTCCTGATGAATGTTGTGTTGTTTAGGAAGCATTTTTTTGGGCTTCCACCTAAATTTTGTGAAAGTGCCATTGATTTAATGGTAAGATAATTTAACTCGTAATACTAAAAATTAAAACATTTGCTCTTTTCAGGCACTTTCTTTTTTACTTTGAGTTACACTTTTATTACTTTTACTTTTCTACTTAATTACATTTTAAGTACGTTTAATTCTATTTTTACGTACGCTTTCATTTTATGATTGCAATTTTTTATTTGAAAATTTCAAGAAAATGCAATAAACGGATTATTCAATTTCATGAAGATAAATTTATGAGAAGGAAAATTCAATTTTGGGTGTGGTTTACAACGTAAAGTATTATTTCAAGATATTGCGCAATATTGGCGCAAAGATGACATCACCTTGGTTGACATTTCCGTAATCGTTTAGATAGCAGAGGTTATTAAAAAGTTTGTGTACAAAATTTTACGAACAAGTATTTATATTTATAACAATTAATTAGTAATTTAAGGCTATAACTAGTTTATATTTTATTTAACCCTATCATTTTAACTGTTAATAAACATAGTTTGTATATTTTTACATTTTGGTAGAATTTTTATTGTAAACAACCTTGCTTTAGTTATTCTGAGCATAATTAAAAAATAACTTGGCGTCCGAGATCATTTTATTAGTGTTACATTTCATTTTTATTATTTATGTTAAGCGAAAATAACACAGCATAAATTTGTGGTAATTAAGCAAATCAAAAGATCTACGTTAATCAACCGACTGAGTCAAAGGCATTAATTTTGGTGAATGGTTTGTAGCTTCTGTTAGTTTAACGATTTGTTATGGAGAACATTTTTGCAACCAATTTATTTATTATTAAAACACTTTTTAAATTTTATACGATTACCACCACACTATTTATAAGTGTGATGCTTTCAACGAAGGCAGTATCCACGACGATAATATTTTTTATTAATATAAACATGCTATTTGTTATACTCATAAAATACATTTCTTTATTTATTAGACAGAAAAAATACAACTCTTTCTCGATTTCTATCTAGTATATTTAAAACTATCTAACCTAATTCTAACTGTACAATTTATATGTTTTAAGTTTTCTTCTAGATCTTTTTCTAACTAGTAATTAGATAAATACAAGACATCCATATTTTCCATTTGCAGCACATATCGAGTTTTATTTCTAATAGTTAATTGTTTAAAACTTTTACAGAAATTCTACTTCCAATGAAGGATATAGGTTACTTTACCTTGAGTGATAATCAAGATATGATTGAGCCTACTTATGCAAAATCAAACTGTATTTTTATCTTCGATGATATCGCTTGTGAAAAGCAAAATAACATAAGGGCATATTTTTCTATTGGTATGCATAACGACGTTGACTGTTCCTGTTTGGGCCAAACATACAGTAAAATTCCAAAGCAATTAATTCGTGATAATGCAAATCTAATTATATTATTTGAGCAAGATGGATTAAACCGAAAACAAGTGTATGAGGATCATATAAGTCCCACCATAAGCAGAAAGCTGTTTCAGAATATGTGTTTAAAGTGCTGGGTAGATCCGTTTGGTTTCATGGTCATAAATAAGGATGCTGAAGTCAATAGTGGTCGCTATAGGAAAAGGTATGATGGATATATAATACCTTACGCTTACTGCTCCGTTTAGGTATTAACAGCTATCTCTTTAGTGTAAACAGCTATCTGTTCAGGGTAAACAGCTGTCTGTTCAGAGTAAACGGGTATCTGTTCAGTAAACTCGTTTTGCTACAATGAGATGGTATTAAGATAAAAAGTATTCTATATAGTACCTTAAACTACTTTCAGTAGTTACTAATCCGTTTAGATACTAACCTCGTAAACAGTGTAAAGAACCATCTGTTCAGGGTAAACAGCTATTTGTTCAAGGTAAACCGGTACCTGTTCAGTAAACACGTTTTGATACAATGATATTAAGGCGACAAAGTATTCTATATAATACCTTAAGTTACTTTCAGTGGTTTAGTAGTTACTGATTCGTTTAGGTATTAACAGCTATCCGTTCAGGGTACACCTAAACCCATTTTACTACAATGGATAATAAGGAGATGATACTAAAGCGAAAAATTATTCAAACTCGTAAAATAATACAACAGTACTAAAACTGTTCCGATTGATAATGAAAGTACTTATAAGCCTTTAATAGAACATCTGACTGAAATAGTAAATAAAATCGATCCTGATACAAAATTAAAACACCTAAAAAGGAGTCCATTGACGTTAAACCCAAAAAACCATCCCTCTTCATATTTACAAGAAAGCACGCTACTTCTAAGCTTCACTTCACAGTCAACAGGTGCTACTAGCCCACTAGCTTCCGTTTTTTCAAAGATATCCGCCTCCAGGTCTTCTTACACCATCTTTCTTAGATACATCTGTTGTAGGAGTGATTAATACTGAGGAAGAAGATGAAGAAGAACCTCTTAGTATCGCAGGTGATTCCCGTAACGAACCCATCTCTGAAGAATTTCTCGAGCAGTACCATGAATTACGTCGTATATACGTTGAACGTATTATGAAGGATCTCGAAGGTGCTATTGATCACACTTTTGGAGTCCACTATAATACCCAAACAGAAAAATGGACAATTGGTAATACTCCTGTTATCAATGATATGATTATTAAAGGTATCACGTATAAAGGGACACCAGGTTTATACGATCTTCTTATTATGAATGAACCCAATCTAAATCTAGAAAATTCAAGAGATAGACAAAGTTTTAAAAGTATTTTAGAAGCTACGAATGTTGCAAGGCGAGATTATGATGTAGGTGGACAAATTCGAAGAAGCCGTAGCAAAAAGTATAAACAAATAATCAAACACTTGCTGTCATCATCTCCCACAACTAAGAGAAGGGGAGCTATGTTTTTATGGAATGGACAAACATACCAATTGAATATAAATATTGGAATGATATACATGAACTAATTCATGTATAATTCCCATAGATCCTCAATATGTCATCACTAAGCAATACAATTTATCGACAAGGTTGAATTTAGGTCGACACCGTTGGCGGACCACGAAGAAGATGGTTATAAGTACAGGATACCTTGATTTTTGTCTAGAAGCAGAAGGCTTTTAAAGGAAACTCTAACGCTTATCTAGTGTTGGAGCAAAAACTATATCAACTTAAAGAAATTGTGGATACATTAATGCCATGTCCAAATTACAACTCGTCAACGAATTGCACAAACCCGCCAGAAAAAATTTTAAACGTAGGCGAACAATAATTAGAGGTCTTGATGACCTTTGGCAAGCAGGTTTGATCGAATTTAACACATAGGCCAAACAAAATAAGAGCTATAGTATATTATTGGTTATCGACTGTTTTCCGAAATACTTGTGGACTAAAGCATTAAAAACAAAAACGGGCATAGCAGTTACCAAGGTCATGCAAATAGTCTTCAAAAAAGGACGGAAACCTACCAATTTGCAGACAGATGCAGGAAAAGATTTCTACAATGAGCATTTTACTAAATTAATGCAGCGTTATGTAGTCAATCATTACTACACCTATAGTACAAAAAAGGCAGCAATTGCGGAACGTGTAACCAGAACCATTAAGTCTGCTCTACATAAGTCGTTCAGCCTACAGGGTAAATACAAATAGATTGATACACTTGATACCGTAACGATGGATTATGACAATCGTAAGCATAGAACTTTGGGAATGAAGCTCAAAGATGTCGGTAATCATACAAAGCCCACATAAAAATATGCGATAGGAATCGATATTATGTGGGTGACATAGTACAAATCAGTAAATTTAAAAGTGTTTTTTATAAAGGATAGGCACCCAATTGGTCTAGCGAACTATTTAAGATTGTGGAAGTTTACATTACTAACCCCACCACATACATGTTAGAAGACATGAAAGGAGGATTTTATGAACACAAATTACAGAAAACAAAGTATCCCGATGCGCAGCTGGGGTAGAATGATAAGTTATTCGTAAAGTGGTGTGGGTTGGAAGAAAGATCATGGACCAATAAAGACGATATAGTTTTATAACATTTAACTTATATAACCATAGGAATAGTTTGTAACTTTTAAATGAAATGAAAACACATAAAAAAAAGATAATTGTATTTTATTTTTTAATTATTACACATAATGTCTTTCTAAAATTTCATCATTGTATATAGTAAACCTAAAGTACTTCTGTAGCCATTTAAATTACTGGATGGCCATATTCCCGAATATGGTCCACATGTCCATCCCTAGCAGGAATTTGTTTCACCTTTATTGATGTTTTCTAATATCCAGTGGTAAATTTTGTGGTGCTCCTCATTGTCCCACGGTTGAAACTTATATGTGATATTTTGTTCTAATAATATTCCAATCAAAATATCGAGGCACTTGTAATTAGCATAATATGCTGCTTTCTCAATACATTTAGTTGTAATAAACAAAGTGTCTTTATAAGCAGAATTAATATTTTCTAAGCTAACATTTATCGAAGTACATAATGAATCACCCCATAATAAATTGTATATGTACATTTTAAGCGGTATGTCACCAAGTAAGTTCATATCGTCTAAGGTTACATCCACTTCATTAGAAGTTAATGAATGTAAGTAACTATTATCGGTACACAATTTCATAAAACTTCTAATGGTTTTGTCTAAGTTCGTTTTTCTATCAAATAACTTAATAGCTACATTTGCACGTTTTGAGTTTAAAGCGTAGAACTTAAAACACTCATGAGGAATAACAATATGCTGCAATACATTCAGTATAAATAAATAGCTTTCAGGGGAGGGCTTTCCCATCAAAGAACGCTTTAGGTACTTTCTGTAGATTTGATCACTATTGTAACTTAGTTCTTCCTGCAATTTGTTTTCAAAGCTGCTCATAATGAATTGTTTTCTGAAACGCTATGACCCAGTTCGAAGTTATTCATTAAAACGGGCCACGAGTTCAAGTTGCATTACTTTAGGTGTTTACTTCAGTTCATTAGCTATAAATAAGGAAATCTCTTAGCTAAGGAAAGGTTTGATTTAGAATATATTCAGTTACTCATATTAGAAATAATGTGTATAGTCAGTGTTAAGATGACCAACACGACCTTTTATTGTTGTTTCACTAATTTGTTTTATCATTACGTCTAAACTGGGTTTACTATAAACCGATCCCTATCACCATAATAGTAATTACGTTTCTACGTCCTACGTTTCTAGCCCATCGCTTAACATAAAACCACTACTACATAAGGCAAAATACATACGAAAAGTTCTTCATCAAAACGGTACACGCGTTGTAGTTTCACTACTTCTAGTTTTGGCTTATACAGGAATTGCTTCAACCCACTAGCTATAAGTAGGAAAATCCGGAAGCTAAGGGATGATTTGATTTAGCCTCTATTAGTTGAGTATTAGAATTTGTATGAATGAGGTTAGCGTTTAGATAGCTAACAGGATTTGTCATTGTTAGTGCACCAATTTTTCTCAGTCCTATTTTTACGTCCATAGTGCGTTTTCCATAAACCGATATCTAAGATTGTCCAAAGCAGGTTGTTCATAAACCTAGCCTTGGCGCCATAATAGTTACGTTACGTTACGTTTAACATAGAACCACTCTACACAAGGAAAAAAGGGAAACACACATAAGTGAGATATGTATAATCTAACTTAAATTGAGTTCTCCATAATCCGATTACTTACTCCATAATGGTGGTGACATCATTACATCCTAAATTTCTATCCGGCGTTTAATATAAAACCAGTACTACACAAAAAGGCAAAACACAAGTGAGATTTTATAATCGAACTCAAAGTTTTTCATCAAAACGAAACACGCATTGTAGTTGCATTACTTTTAGGTTGACTTGTACAGGAATTGCTTCAACGCAGTAGCTATAGTTGGGAAAATGCCGAGGCTAAAGTATGATTTTATATATGCTTCTGCCAGTGTTATTACACTGATTAGTTTTACTGTCCCATCTTTACGCGTTCATAAACCGATCCCTTGTAACTAGTTCAAATGGCATTAGAACACGCACGGAAATAACGAAACGTTCCAACTAGCTCGCCTCGAGATGGTGGATATTATTAAAATTTTGCAGATACAGTAATGCGGTAATGTCCGATCGGTTAATAATTTGGACGCCACCCTGTCTTGATCCGGGTAAAATGTACGCAAACAAAAAGGGGTGAACTAGTATAAAACAGGAAAAAACAATAGAACCTAACTTTTTGCTCACCTTCAACGGTTCCCTGGGTCGAATCTGAAACGCAATGCTCCAAAAACAACACAATGAAGCTCATAGTTCAACTTCAACTTTTAAATTTTTAATAAATTCCCCCATGAAAATTGTTACTAAATTAGAACAAGAAATCTTTCCATTTTTGAAATCAACTTTACCTTGCTCTCTAATTCAAATGAAACTACCCCGGTCTCAATTTTAAACGACATAATCTCAAATTATATTACAGCGATCCATCACGTAAATCATACAGAATTCGAAACTGTTAACGTCCTTCAGCATCGGTTCACTGTTCCCGTTACAACATAGATTTAGTGCTTAAAAGAAATAATAATTTAATTCAACAAAAATCTATTAAGATACTTTAAAGCACATAACTGTCCAAATTCAGATTCAATGTCAACGTAGTCATAAAATCTTTTATCGGCAAATACGGTTTAAAAAAACACAAAAGGGGTAAGACACTCTTATATCGATTAAAAATTACTCTCGCGCCTATGAAACTACATTCTAGGTTCCAAGATGGGGAGCACGTGCTCTTTTGTCTAGATATTTAATTATACCTTAGAAAGAATTATTCACAAACCAATATAAAAAAATATAATGACCTGGTGATCCGTACTTATTCTTTAAAAGACGAGACAAGTTCAAAACTCTTACTTATAACAACAACGTTTATCTTTATTTTAAACCCAGAAGTCTTACCACTAGGAAACAGTTCAGGATACCTGGATCCCGCTTCCGCGTTCCTCGGGCGGTACGATGTCGGCCGCCACCAGTTAATTCTTTTAACCACAATATATTTTACTGCATTGGTTCAAGACTGGATACAGTCATCATCAGCAGGCATCTACGTAATTTCCTTGGAGCATTAACTTTATAAACAATATAATCGCCACCACGTGCACTTAACTGATACCCCTCAACAATCGCAACCCTCTTCAAATTACACTTTAACAAAGCCTTTCACGAGCACTTTTCCCCTAGGGGATCCTAGTGCACCGGGAAACAGAATTACTACAATAAAGTATGTTCTGCAGACCATAAAATACGCTTCGGGAAATTGGGTTACAAACTTCACTCTCAACAGGTTATTCAGATACACTCGACATAAGGGAGGTGAATGACGCACCACTCTAACGGGTATTTACGCACGCCTGGTTCAAATCAACGCTCGCTACCTATTACTACATTGAACTCCTCTCGCGATTCCTACCAGTATTCGCCATCTTACCCTTCACGCAACATGACCAATCATAAATCTACAATTCTTCCGAACGGTAAGCAGGATAAAAACCAGAACATTTTGAGGAACCCGAACAAGAAAATACGTCACTAGCAATACCTTGCACCGTCAAGATACCTCGAAAAGGATATTGTAACATGATCTGTTTTCGTCGCTACCAAGCTACCAAGTCGACTCCAAATGTACAGATTATAAAAACCACAGTTGTCTACTTATTTTATTTTATCAGAGCTGAGTTCTCCGTAATCGGTCGCCCATGTTCTGAATCTGAAAATCTACGCCTTTACTACAAAGAAGCAAATTCTATTGACGTAATGTCAACTCAAGTTGAACTATAAGTTAACCATTACTTACCAAAAATATTAAACTGCTTACTTTAATTGCTTTACTATAGTAACACTTATAAACATAAACGTAATTTTTAAAACTCAATCTATTTACAACCAAACAAAATATATATATATATATATATATATATATATATATATATATATATATATATATATATATTACACATAATTGAATGAATATTGATCTTGCAAAAATGATATTTTATTTTTTATTTTTCTCTTTTTGGTTTTATTAGATCAGCTGGATGTTTAATGAATGCTCTTTATTGTGGCCTAAATTTTCGCAAATTTATTCTTTGCTTTTTCAAAGGCTACAACTAGAAAACGTTGAACAACAAATATTATAACATACAGAACTTACTTACTATGAGGTTTACATATTGTTGCGTTTTTTCATTTTTTTTTTATTTTTTATATTTTTTTATTAGCTTCAAAATACAAAAAAGGTTTCTTATTTTAAAAAACTTTATTTTTGTTTTGTTTATTAATTCTATATTATACAATGGCTAGATTTTTTTTTTTTTATTAATTATTATTATTAAATTATCATGGTGGGTTATAATATTGGACATTTTTTTTTTTATTATACTATCAAAAAAATATATAATTTATGAATTACCTTTTTTTATATTTAATAAATATGAGTATATAACACTTAGATTCTCAATATCACTTTTTTTGTTTAAGCATAAAGAATTTTGATAAATATAACACATTTCTATAAAAGTTCTTTTTGTTTTATTTGCTTCTAAATGTAAAATTTTTCCGTTTTCAAAATTAAAATTATGCCTTTTATTTAATATATGTTGTGTTAAAGCACATGCTAGAGGTTTAACTCTCACATGGCTTTTGTGTTGGGCAATTCTTTGTTTAAGGTACTGTGATGTTTGTCCTATGTACGTTTTATCACAGTCTATGAATTTAAGTTGATAAACTAAATTCCTTTGTAATAAGGTTGGTGTTTGATCTTTAATTTTGGAATGTAAATTGTTTATCTTAACTAGACTCTTTTTTGCTATGTTTACATTAATATTTTTAAATAGTTTTATTAATTTTGAGGATAAAGGTTGAATGTAAGGTAACGACGAATATAAAAATTTTGAGTTGTCTAAATTTCGTTTTTCTTTAAAATCATTGTTGTTATTGTATAAAAGTTTTTTAACAAGTTTTGTTGGATAATTGTTGTTTTCTAATATTTGTTTTAGTTTCTTAAAATTTTTATTGTATAATGAATGATGTGAAAGTAATTTTATTCTGTTTTTAAAGCCTAAAATAAAATTTATTTTTATGTTGAAAGAGTGATAAGACAAATAGTTTAAATATCGCCCAGAATTTATAGGTTTATGGTACCAATCTGTAATAATTTTGTCTTCATTTCTTATCACTAATGTATCCAGAAAGGGTATACCGTAATTTTCTTCAACTTCAATAGTAAATTGAATTTGTGGATGATATGCATTAAATAATTCTAAAGTGTTATTTATTTTGTCATTAGGTATAGCTGTTATCAAATCGTCTACAAATTTCTTAATAAATTATTATTATTAAGAACTTTTATAGAAATGTGTTATATTTATCAAAATTCTTTATGCTTAAACAAAAAAAGTGATATTGAGAATCTATGTGTTATATACTCATATTTATTAAATATAAAAAAAGGTAATTCATAAATTATATATTTTTTTTTGATAGTATAATAAAAAAAAATGTCCAATATTATAACCCACCTTGATAATTTAATAATACTAATTAATTAAAAAAAAAAAAAATCTAGCCATTGTATAATATAGAATTAATAAACAAAACAAAAATAAAGTTTTTGAAAATAAGAAGCGTTTTTTGTATTTTGAAGCTAATATTTTATTATTATATAATAAAAAAATATAAAAAATAAAAAAAAATGTAAAAACGCAACAATATGTAAACCTCATGGTAAGTAAGATGTGTATGTTATAATATTTGTTGTTCAACGTTTTCTAGTTGTAGCCTTTGAAAAAGCAATGAATAAATTTGCGAAAATTTAGGCCACAATAAAGAGCATTCATTAAACATCCAGCTGATCTAATAAAACCAAAAAAAGAAAAATAAAAAATAAAATATATATATATATATATATATATATATATATATATATATATATATATATATATATATATATTTATTCACACAAAAATGAATACTATATCTTACACCAATTTGCAATAAACTACGAGTAGATCGGTGTCTCCCAAACTTCATAGTCGAAAATACCTAAATTTTCAATAATCTAATATGACAAAACAAGGAAGATCCTCCTAAAATTTCTATATACGGTGACACCCTAAGGTAGTCCAAAGCGAGTTGGTCGTAAGTCGAACCTTGACACCGTAATGGCAGTTACGCCCCCACATCCTGACTTTTTAAGTCAACGTCTATCATAGAAGCACTACTACATAAGGGAAGGAAGTTTTATAATCAAGCTCAAAGTTCTTCATCAACACGAATTGGTTCTAGGTGTTTGGATTACATAGAAATTACTTCAGTTCACTACCTAAAGTAAGAGAATTCCGAAGCTAATCGATGAAGCGTGTATAAAGTGTATAAAGTATCTCCTAGAATTCCTGTTATTGTTATTTCATTAGTTTGTTTTACTTTTTTACTTCTTTACTTCCAAGGTGGGTGTTTCATGAACCGACCTCTAACGCCATAGTGGTGGACATATCTACACACAATTAATTTCTCGCTGAAAACGTTGTATTTGCATTACCTTCAGGAATTGTTCCAACTTACCAGCTATATTTTTAGACTTTATAAGTGGTATATATATATATATATATATAATATATATATATATATATATATATATATATATATATATATATATATATATATATATATATATATATATATAGTGCCCGTCTAAAGTCTCCTCCAACCTAATACGTGAATCATAAAACTGAAATTAATAAAATTATGGGAAACCTAACTAAGGTACATATATAACGTTATTGATGGTATTCAGTGACGTAATCATAAAAAATGGCGGACAGCCGCCATTTTGTAAAATAAATTTAAATGGGCTCATATGGCAACTAATACCTCATTGGAAAGCTCGTTGTCCTTTTCAATGACATTAGCAGCATTAAAATTTACTACTGATTCATGAGTTTAAACTCAATTATAATTTAATTATCATAAACAAGAGTAATTACAACATTGACAAGTAGAAGACCGACACCATCCCCACCCCTCCTTTTTTACGTCACAAGCCCCGCCCCCATTCACTTTTTTTATATGCCCACGTGGGGGACCGTATTTTCCACCCTTATTTTTACTCGCTTACGTGTAGGACGTATTTCTTCACCCCTATGTTGCACATCCACGTGTAAGACCGCATTTTCAACCCTAATTTTTACACACCCTCGTGTGAGACCGTATCCTGTCTTTTCGAAGGCCCTTTTTAACACCTATTTTTACTCGCTTACGTATAGGACGTGTATTTTCACCCCTATTTTTTTACACACCCACGTGTGAGACCGCATCGTTTCTTTTCTTTTTCAACCCTAATTATTTTTACTCGCTTACATGAGGGACCGTATTACCCTTATTTTTATGATTTCTTTTGGGGGTTAAACCTTATGGCTGTATTAAGGACCTTTTGACAGCTAGGACTTTTTTGTGGTTGCTAACGTGAGGACTGGGGTGGGGGCTGGTCTTGGCTTAGAGCTGTATTTAGGGTTGCAGCTTAGGGCTGGGGCTGGAGCTAGGGATAAGTCTTAGGGTTTAGTCTTGGGGCGGGACCTGTAGCTAGATCTTAGGGTTATTTCTGACGGTATTAAGGTCCTTTTGGTTGTAACCCTGGAGGTTAGACAATTGTGCTCTTTTAAAATTGTATCTTGTAAGATACGCTATCCCTCTCTCTCTCTCTCTCTCTCTCTCTCTCTCTCTCTCTCTTTCACCCTCGATTCTCTCGCTTATCTCGCTTCACACAACTATTTGCCCGCAAGGCATTTGTCTATTTCAAAAACAAGTGCAGACGAAAAAACAAGCAAATACGAAATCACTAAAATTCGTAAACACGGAAAAAAAAATCGCTAGCATACAAATGCGCAAACACGAAAAAACGGAAACTCACAAACACAACTATTAGCCCGCAAGGCATTTGTCTATTTAAACGTAGCTGCTGGTGGAGTATCTGTTAGTATCGTTTAGCGATTCAAGATGGAAGGTCAATTTAAGCACCCCTTTTCGGCTATAGTTGCAGGTCCGTCGGGATGTGGGAAATCGTATTTTATCGTTGATTTTCTAAAAAATATCGAAACCGCCTGCGATACAGGTTTTGAAAAATTATCTGGTTTTACAGTGAGTGGCAGCCTTTATTCAAAGATCTCTGTTGAGTTTCAAAAGGGTTTACCTGATATGGAACAGTTTGACGGGGAAAACCTGTCTTAATAATAATTGACGATCTAATGCGTGAAACTAACGGCTCCGTGGTTGATATTTTTACAAAGGGTTGTCATCATCGAAATCTAAGTGTGTTTTTCTTAACACAAAACATATTTCATCAGGGACGTGGACAGCGCGATATTTCTCTCAACGCCCATTACATAATTTTGTTTAAGAACCCACGTGACAGAGCACAGATACAGCATTTAGCAAGACAGATTTCGCCGGACAACCCAAAATTTTTAGAATCCGCGTACCAAGATGCTACTTCAAGCTCGCACGGGTATTTATTGTTCGATTTAAAACAGAATACACCGGATGTGCTACGTTATAGAACAAACATATTCGGGCCTCAAGGTATCTGCCAGGTATATATAGCGAAAAAAGGGTTTAAGTCTCACAGTCATAAAGATTACATCATATACGATGGCTGACGTTTTAATCGAGAATACTGATATCCTACGTGCATTAGCCCGATTAAGTGAAAGTCAACGTGACGCTTTATTGAAATGTATGGATAGTAAACAGGTAGAGTGTATTTGCGAGTGTGCGCATAACATTTTAAAAGGTCGTGTACCTCTGTCAGCTGATCAGAAGCAGCGACTCTCTCAACATAAGCACACTTTAAGACGCTTGGCACAGCGAGGCAAATCTATAAAAAAGAAGAAACAGTTTCTTGTACAGAAAGGTGGTGCATTTCTACCACTCCTGTTAGGACCATTACTCGGTGGAATTCTGGGTAATCTGTTTCAATAACCATGGACCACACTCTGAAGAAGATGATTATTCTACCGATGGACTTTATACAGCGTTTACAGGCACCAGATGTTACACAAAACAACATTTTAACGCAGCTGGGTAACGATATGGATAAAGTTTTAAAAACTAAAATGACCGACCATGACAAATGGCAGCAGTACAACCAAGTTCTTCAAAGGTATCTACACTTTTCCAATCAGTTACGTCAGCCCACCAGTATAACAATTAGCGGTGACGCTGTTTCTGATGATATTAGAGATTTACCGCAACGCCAAGGTCTGACAGACGACGAGATAGTATCAACGCTTCCGCCTTCATATAAGAGAAAAGGCGCGAATTTGTTACATATACTGAATACGAACAGCGAGGTTTTTTGGGATAAAAGGGGCACTGTCACAATAAAAGGTGAAATCATACCACATTTCAACATTATCGATCTGGTTCACGAGACGTTAAGAAAACGAAAAACCACAAATCCGCGCGGTTGGCGTCAGTTTGCGACGTACATTAAAGAGATAAATATACCACGAGCGTTTATCGGAGATACGCAAAGGTATGATGTTTCTGTATCGCCCAGCGCTGAACGGACCCTCACAACTATAGGTGAGAATTACGATGCTGATAGGGAAACGCGAGAAACACCGAAAAGAATCTCTCAAAGAAGAAGAAGAGGACTTTCACTAGATTGGGATTCGTGGCGTTCATAACATGGATGCTGTATACTATGATCCCTCCCACCCAGCAGGGTTCGCTGGTATAACACCTTTAACTAATGCTGTAAAGGGTAGATATGGTGAAGTAAAAAACTGGCTGCAGACACAGGAAGCTTATACGGTACATAAACCAGTCAGAAAAAAGTTTCCACGAAATAAATATATTGTGAGTAACCTTTACGAATTGTGGCAGGCGGATCTTTGTGATATGCGGACTTTAAGTAAACACAATAGCGGATACGACTACATACTAACGGTAATTGATGTATTTAGCAAGAGGACATGGGCGAGGGCACTTAAAACGAAGTCGGCCTCATCTGTAATTGAAGCATTCGCGGATATTCTTAAGGATTGCGACAATACCCCAGCAAATCTACAGACGGATAAAGGCAAAGAGTTTGTGGCGAGCAGTGTACAAAACTTTTTCAAGAAACAAAATATCAATTTCTATGTAACAAATAACCCTGATGTAGTTGAAAGATTTAATAAAACATTGAAAACAAAGATGTGGCGTTATTTCACTTACAAAAATTCCTACAGATATATTGATGTACTCGAAAGACTTGTGACTGCCTACAACAATAGTCCTCATTCAAGTATAAAGATGGCCCCCGCGGCAGTAAACGATAAAAACATTTTGGAAGTGTGGAATAACCTGTACGCGAAAGGTTTAGGTCCAGTACGCCATCCTAAATATAAAGTCGGTGAGCACGTCAGAATCGCCAGAACTAAGTACACCTTTGAGAAGGGATATGAAACGAATTGGAGCGAGAAAGTTTTTATAATTAGTACGGTGATAAAAAGAAGACCACCAGTTTATAGAATAATCTATCTTAATAACGATCCTGTTGAGGGCACCTTTTACGAAGAAGAATTGCAAATTGTTACGATTGATAAAGATACTCTATTCAAAGTCGATAAGATTCTAGCTGAGAATGGTCGTGGGCGTAATAAACAATACCTGGTCAAGTGGCGTGTATACAGTGACAAATTTAATAACTGGGTGTTAGCTTCACAGCTGAGAGATATATAAAAATGGAGTTTTATCTTACCTTATTGAGTAATAGCTCTATGACGTATTTTCCAGGTAATATGACGTCAAGTTTTATTACGCAACTGCCAAAACGAATAAGATTAACGGGCTCGTGGGTTGCAGGGATATCGGAAATTCAGTACCCATGTTCTTTTGCCGCCGTAAGTGCAACAGATAATTTAATTTATTATAGAACAGAGCCACCTGACGACGAGAACATGTTAGAAACGATATTAAAAAAGGCCGCAGAATATTTTCAACTCGACAACGAGAAGATCATTTATATTGAAGATGGCTGGTACGTGATACGATTCGCTTCGGGAAATTACGCCAGCATAGAAGAAATTATCAGCGAGCTAAATAACCATGTACTAATAAGTAAATTGCTAACAATCGAATATCATAATCTAACTAAACGCGTCACTACGAGATTAAAAACTCGGCTCTCGCTATTCGGATTCTCACAACGTTTAGCCTTACAATTTGGATATCGACCGTATCAGAACATAGCCATGGAACCAATACCGCCTCACCCCGCTAGTATATGGATAGGCTTACCAACTCAGATGTTTGTTTATTGTGACATCGTTGAACCGCAAATTGTGAGTGATGTTTTATCTCCGCTTATGCGTATAATAAATATTACTTCAGAAAACTATACTTACGGAGGTCATAAAGATGTGGTTTTTTCGCCTGCACACTACATACCGGTAATGACACGGGAATTTGAAAATATCGAGATTAATATAAAAACAGATACGGGTGCAGCAATGCCATTTGAGTTTGGAACGTCGTGCCTAAAGCTACACTTTAAGAAAGTACAATAATGGTTTGCCCTTACCAGCAATATTACATGAATCAGGCCGGTAACGGTATCGGCTCTATCTACAGAGGTGCGCCCTATCAATGTGGTCATGGAATGGGGAGCTGGTTAGGTGGTATATTTAGAAGTATAATACCGTTATTTAAGTCTGGTGCAAAGGCTATTGGTAAAGAAGCTCTTAGAACTGGTGCTAATATTCTTGGTGACGTCATAGAGGATCGACCTATTAAGGATTCGTTTCAAGAAAGATTTCACGAGGCAGGTAGAAACCTTAAGCGTAAAGCCGATGAGAAAATCGATAAAATGATGGATGGTTCGGGTTATAAAAGAGTACGTCTGACCGATAATAATCAGTCTCCACTGAGAGCTGTTGCTAAGAAGAAGCCTGCTTACAACGATATATTTTCAAGATAATGGCTTTTCTACATGCACAATCGTGTGAATGCGGCAAGTCCGAAATGGATTTGTTCGCTTTACCATCGACGCAGACAAGTATCGAGAGTGGCGAGTGGATAATTTACAAACCCTTATCCGCTCTGAGTGATGACGCCCCAATAGAATTTGTAGTCCCCGGAAATGGAAACGATTATATAGATTTAAGCCAGACTATGCTGTACATTACAGCTAAGGTTCTAAAGCATGATGATACAGCACTTACAGACGCTGATGTTGTAGCACCGGTAAAC
Source organism: Vesta saturnalis (assembly GCA_036346205.1). Lineage (NCBI taxonomy): Eukaryota > Metazoa > Arthropoda > Insecta > Coleoptera > Lampyridae > Vesta > Vesta saturnalis. The sequence goes on along the minus strand of JARFJB010002342.1, from coordinate 284,180 downwards.
AATTGGATGCATTCGCTTTTCTCACAGGTGGAGGTTTACTTAAATCAGAAGATGGTGTCCCAACCAAACAACACCTACGCCTACCGTTCATATATCGAAACGCTGCTAAATTATGGAAAGGAGGCCAAGAGTTCACATCTAGGATGTACCTTATGGCACAATGATACAGCTGGACAGATGCATACACTGGGAAACGCAAATAACGGTTTCTCAAAACGTCAAGCACTTGCGACTACCGGTAAACAGATAGAGATGATTGGTCACGTGCACTCGGATTTGTTTAATCAAGAGAAGTTTCTCATAAGTGGTGTTGAGTTAAAGACTAAATTTGTACGATCAAGGGATACCTTTAGCCTAATGGCGGCACACGCTTCAAATTACAAGACGCGAATTATAGACGCTAGTTTACTGGTGAGACGTACGCGAATCAATCCAACTATTCTAATTGCGCACGCTAAAGCTTTAGAAACAACAGCCGCAAAATATCCTGTGACAAGGACCGACGTAAAAGTGTTAACTATACCTGCAGGCATACAGCGAAAATCACTGGATAACGTTTTCCTGGGTCAGTTACCTAAACGATGCATCGTAGGTTTTGTAGCAAATAAAGCCTTCAACGGTGACTACCCCTCAAATCCGTTCAATTTTCATCACTGCAATATTAACTACATGTCATTATATATTGACGGACAACAAATTCCTTCGAAGGCCTTACAACCAGACTTTACAGCTAATGGTTTATACGTAAGAGCGTACCACACCTTATTCTCTGGTACGGGTATTCATTTTTTGAATGAAGGTAACGATATATCAAGAAGTGATTGTCCCAACGGCTACTGTTTACTGGCCTTTGACCTAACACCTGACTTGTCTGCAAACGCTAGCACGCACTGGAATTTAGTTAGAAATGGATCCCTTCGGCTGGAAGTCGGGTTTGAAGAAGCGCTCACCGTAACCGTTAACTGTTTGGTGTATGCAGAATTCGATAATGTGATCGAGATCGATAAACATCGGAATGTCGTTGTGGATTTTAGCTGTTAAAAGTGGTAACTCTAACCTGCAAAGCTTCAGTGTACAGCAGCAACCGATAGAAGATGGACGTATACTTGGACATGCAAGGGTTTAGTGGTGTTAACAACGAATTCATACCGAAAGAAATTGCCGTGGTTACAGATCACGGTCGTTTATCGCTGATGCTAATAAAACCACCGCGAGGCTACTTTATATCAGGATCCATGTCACGACAGATAAAATTTATGGAAGATAATTATCATGGGTTGAAATGGTGGTGGGGCCATGTACATTACAACAATTTCCGTGACCAGCTGATGAGAGTGTTGCGCCCATTTAACAAGATTCGCGTTAAGGGTAGTGAAAAACAACAGTTTTTAAGGTTTCTTAACAAACCAATAGTAAACCTGGAGGAGAGTGGTTGTCCGTCGATTAAACAGTTGAAAAAGGAAGCAAAAGCATATAGCTGTTTAAGTCATAACATCACTGAGCCTATGTGTGCACTGGAAAACGCATTACTACTACAAGACTGGACACATACCAATTCCAAAGATGTATGCGGTACAAGTGCTGAGATGCTTGAAATCGATCCCCAGCCACAAGAAGAATGTGTTTCGGCTTGTATGTGCTTCTATCAATTACCGAAACACGCACCTCGACCATGTGCAATTATCGTAAACACGGATCCTGCAAACAAGCCAGGTCAGCATTGGACCGCTATCTACATTGACGAGAATGGTAATGGCGAGTATTTTGATTCCTTTGGGCGAGCACCGCAAGGATATCATTTACATTTCCTAGAGAAGAATTCCATATGCTCCGTATACCATAAAAAAATACTACAAGACTATCATTCGGATGTATGTGGATTTTATGTCTTAGTGTTTCTATATTTTAGATTACATAGTTTATCAATGATTGACTTTGTAAATAACTATTTTAGTACATGTTTAATTCTAAATGATGAGATAATTAAAATATTGTTTAATGCCTGTTACCCAATCATTCTATTCTGATAAATAAAAATATTTTTTAGTACCTTACTTTTTAATTAAGAATTGCGTAATACCTACTGTTTTTTTTCTTTTAATTCGGTATGTGTTTTTTAAAAATCGTGTTATATAAAATTTATTATTTTATTGTATTATATTAACCATTTATATTGGTTTTTAGACTTTCAAATTAAATAGTGTTATATAATTACACGGTAATTAGTTAAAAGTAAACGTAAACAGTGATTGCTTACTACATATTGTTATGGAATTTTAAACATTCCAAACACTTAATATGGTTCTTATAAAAACAATTTGTGCGTACAATATGAATATTTTCAAACCGATTTTAATTTAAGAGAAAGGTGATCAGGTTATTTGTATATTTTACACTCTAATTATAGGTGGTTTTTACACAACCTAGAAAGTTTAATTACACAAGCAACACAAAGCGGTGACTATCACTCATGAAGCAGTCCCTCGAAAACGTTCTTTAAGTACAGAGCTGGTAAGTGTGGTGTTAACCCTTTATTTATTTACAGATTTTTAATTACAGTTATAAAACACAAGCATTAAGTTTCTTTAAAAAATATTAAGGCGTACAACATTCTTAGCGGACGGATGGACATTATTTCAATGCAGGTAAACTATGTTTTTAATAAGCGTTTTAGAAAACACAAACTGTTAATGTAATTAATTAACTTAATAAAAATGTTTTGTTTCATTAGGAATGTCAGTAATTTTTTTTTTATAGCTCGCTAAGGATTTTTTTTTAATTATGACAATAAAAATAAGTGTTCTATAATTAAATTTTACTGTCATTCAAATTCCCCTACGTATGTTTAATCCTAATACAACTGCTATCGCATCTCCTTATTAGAAACGTTTTCTCCAGTAGCATATGACCGTTTTAAAACAATAGGACCGATAATAATAATATCTTATTAATTATGCAATTATTGTATGCGTATGTGTCTGCTCAGCCTCCAGGGTTACAACCAAAAGGACCTTAATACCATCAGAAATACCCCTAAGACCTAGCTACAGGTCCCGCCCCAAGACTAAACCCTAAGACTTATCCCTAGCTCCAGCCCCAGCCCTAAGCTCCAACCCTAAATACAGCTCTAAGCCAAGACCAGCCCCCACCCCAGTCCTCACGTTAGCAACCACAAAAAAGTCCTAGCTGTCAAAAGGTCCTTAATACAGCCATAAGGTTTAACCCCCAAAAGAAATCATAAAAATAAGGGTAATACGGTCCTTCATGTAAGCGAGTAAAAATAATTAGGGTTGAAAAAGAAAAGAAAGGATGCGGTCTCACACGTGGGTGTGTAAAAAAATAGGGGTGAAAATACACGTCCTATACGTAGCCGAGTAAAAATAGGTGTTAAAAAGGGCCTTCGAAAAGAAAGGATACGGTCTCACACGAGGGTGTGTAAAAATTAGGGTTGAAAATGCGGTCTTACACGTGGATGTGCAAAATAGGGGTGAAAAAATACGTCCTACACGTAAGCGAGTAAAAATAAGGGTGGAAAATACGGTCCCCCACGTGGGCATATAAAAAAAGTGAATGGGGGCGGGGCTTGTGACGTAAAAAAGGAGGGGTGGAGATGGTGCCGGTCTTCTACTTTGACATTAAACGTTAAATAATTGATGTAATACCTGAAATACGAAAGTCAACACAAACGGTCGTTATGATCAAAAATAAATAATAATAATAATAGCCGCCATTTTGTAAAACAATTTTAAATTGGATCATATGGCACGTTTCAAGTCCTTTTCAACGACATCAAGAACATTAAAATATTACTACTTATTTATGAGTTTCTCCCTAAAAAGCTCAAAAAATTAATTAATCAATTAATTTGGGTTGAAACTCATGAATCAAATGAGGTATTACTTGCCATATGATCACATATAAAATTATTTTACGAAATGCATTTTTAATGACTACGTTACTGAATATCATCAAAAACGTCGTATATGTGCCTTAGTTCGGTTTTCCGAAAGTCATCGTTAGGATGGCCAACAAGCCCTTATATTTGTACTTCATTAATTAATCTTTACGTCGAAAGTGGATTTTCCATAAACCCATCCCTAATGTCTTAGTAATAACTAAGTCCAAAAACTCTAAACTTGTAACCCAACGTTTAACATAAAACCACTACTACATAAGGAAAAAGGGAAGCACAATACGGCACACACGTTGTTGTTGCACCATTACTACAAAGGAGAAAAAGGGGAACACAAGTGAGATGTTTTAATCTAGCTCAAATTGGGTTTTACATAAACCGGTCCCTAACGCTATAACCGTAGTTACGTCCCTACACTCTAAACTTCTAACTCAACGTTTAACATAAGCCTTTCTTGACCTAAACATGTCATTACGCTATAGTAAATTTTCGTGTCTTGCTTATAGCTCTCTCACAAAATGGTTTCGTATCAAGCTAAGATTGTCGTCTCCAAATATTGGGTTAGTTTGAGGATGTCGGTTTGCTACCCTCAAGTTTACACATTTAAAGAATGCCATACAGAAACTATTGATGTAGGCAGAAGAACCATGGATGTGGATGTGTCTCAAGATTTCTTATTTTGTCCACCTCAGGAGCGCATGTTTACGGATCACCGTTTGAATTAGATTCAAATGTATTCCAGTATTGTAGTTTTCTTTTTATCTGCGTATTCAGTATGTGATTCGTAACCAACTATGACACTTGTAAACTAAGCGGAAAAATACTTAAAAAATCACTCATATCTCACAAACTCAATATGTACTACTTCTAAAAGGAGTAATAAATATCTAACAGTTGCACAAGGGTTGTATTTTAAATATGAAAAAACACAAGGTTATCTGGAGAATTCACAAAAGAGAAAGTAATGTAACAATTAAAATGAAGTATGTGATAAATGAGTATATTTATGATCCGTTCAATTATTTAAAAATATACTCGACCGTAAATTTTTTTCAACCAAAAATAAAATACGCAAATACCTACCTTTTAAATGGCTTTTGTTTATTAATTACTGGAAAATTTAATTTTCCGGAAAATGTTTTGAACAAAATAAATTCATTTACGAATGACGGGAAAGACAAGAGTTGTATTTAGATTTTACGATTTTGTCTAAAAAGAATTCTGCAACAGGCGTTTGGTTAACAACCTCAATAGCTTGGAAAATTAAACGGGCTAGATTTTAACACGCTTCTACCGATTTGTCAGCATGTGGATACACCGGAGCGAAAATGACTTATTGGATAGCTCTAAAATCCATTTCTTTAAACAAGGAAGAGATTTATAACTGATAGAATATGGTATATTATTTGTAAACGATCAGTTTATTTCATGAATAATTTGATATCGACCGACTACGTTACTATTAGAAAGCGTGCTTCATTAAACTCACCTATAATTTGCTGTCAATAATAAGACTTCAAATAAATCCTTACCGAACGATGCCTAGTGGTTGCCAAAGGACTCATTCAAAATCAAGATCAGAGCAAACGCAATTATTATACGCCAAATACCACCAAAGTATCTTATTCTGTTATATAATAGAGGAGTAGCGAACTGCCTCTTTGACATTACGACCGATATTATCATATATGAAACTCTAATTGGTAGGATCACAAAAATTCCTTTTTAATAACCTTTGTCCCAGAACTTTCTCGTATATTTTTCGCCTCCTTTTTATTCGTTCGCTTCGTTATTAAATTTGAGGTTCGTGGAAATATAAGATACATTTGACTTTTATTTTCCAGTGCACTTATTAATAGATTTAATTACTGTTTATAACAAAAGAGCAGCGCTTACTGGTATTACCTCTACCTCGCTTAATTAACATGCTCAATAACGATTTTACACTGTAAGCGAATGTGCACATTTATGGTCTTTAACCTCATTACATTTCACCCATTTTTTCATTACATGCAACCTTTTGTTTTTACTACCGGAAAATAACGATATACTTCATTTTAGTGTAATATGGTAGCATCATAGGTTTCAGATTATTCAGAATAACTGTAATAGTTTCAGTCCACCCTATTTAGGAATAAAAAAAATATTCTACACATTTAAATATCTGGCGTGGAACACACGATCTTCCAACCTATAAATTGAAAATTAAAAGAAATGAAATCACTTTAATAACAATTTTTTTATGCAACCTCTTTTATAATAAATTCATTACGAAAATAGGCATGATTGAACAAACATAAATAATAATCTATGTCAGATGGACGTTTAAAATTTCATATCAGATATAGGTTAATAGACATCTAGATGCTAACTTGATCATAAGAAATCCAAACCCGCCCACTTTTATAAAAATATCGATAACAAGCATTTTCAAACATATTTATCTAATTTCTACACCTATTTCGTTTTATATTAAGAAATTTTATAAAAAAAGTTACGTAAAATTAAATCGTCTTTAAAAAATATGTCTACACACTTAAAGCAATTATTAATCAGATGTTGAAGTAACATTTTAAATTCTACCTCATAAAAAATTGCATAGAACATAATTAATCCAAGTGTTTAAGATCTATATGGGGCTTTTTTTATTTTTTTGAAATATATAACCGCTTCCGAGATATTTGATAAAAAGCAGAATTTCTACTAAAAAAACAAGCTACAGGAGAATTAGAAAAGAGTTAAATACGAAATATTAAGTACGTACGCCTTGTCGTTCTGGAATTATCGTGGATATTAACATACATCCACACATGCACACACGCACTCGCGCATACGAACACACGCACAAAAGTACACACACCCACACACACACACACATTCACGCAGAAACGCACGTACACACGCAAACACGGATACTCAAACACGCACACACACACACACACACACACACACAGCGCGCGCGCTGACGCACACTCGTGTACATGTACACATGCACACATGCACAACGCACACATGCACATATGCACACATGTACACATGCACACATCCACACATGCGCACATGCACACATGCTCACATGCACACATGTACACGTGCACACATGCACACATGAATACATGCACATATGCACGCATGCACGTTTCTACACAGGCACATGCACACACGTGCACACGCACACAGGAACACACGCACACACGCACACACGCACACACGTACACACGCACACACCCACACACGCACACATGCACACACGCACACACGGACACACGCATACGAGCACACACGCACACACGGACACATGCACGCACGTGCACACGCACACACGCACACGCACATACGCACACATGTACACACGCACACACGCACACACGCACACACGCACACACGCATACACGAACACACGAAGACACGCACACATGCACACACGCACAAACACACGCACACACGCACACACGCAAACGAAACGCACGACACAGCACACAGCACACACGCAACACGCACACACGCACACAGCACAACACAGCACACACGACACAGCACACGACACAGCACACGCACACACGCACACACGCAACACGCACACACGACGACACGCACAACGCACACACGCACACAGCACACTGCACACTACCACACACGCACACACGCAACACGCAACACGACGCCACAGCACACGCACACACGCACATGCACACACGACACACACGCACACACGTCACAACGCACCACACACACACCACACACCACAACGCACACGCACACACGCACACACACACAGCACATACGCACACGCACACATGCACAACGCACACATCACCACACGCACACACCAACGCACCGCACATGACACGCACACAGCACACACGCAACGCAACACGCACACGCACACACTACACGCACACACGCACAGTCAACGCACACGCACACACGCACACGCACACAACGACACGCAGCACACGACACACACGCACACACGCACACACGACAACGCACAACGCACACACGCACACGCACACACAACGCACACGACAGCACACACACACGCACACGCACACGCACGCACCACGCACCATACGCACACACGCACACACGCACACGCACACACACGCACACACACACGCACACGCACGCACACGCACCACACGAATACACGAACACACAGAACGCACACGCACACACGCACAACACACGCACACACGCACGCACAACACACATGCACACCGCACACACGCACACGCACAACGCACGCAACGCACACACGCACACACGCACACGCACACAGCACACACGCACACACGTGTACACGCACGAACCACGACACGCACAACGCACAACGCACACAGCACACACGCACACACCACACGCACGCCACAACACGACACGACACGCACACACGCACACACGCAACACGCACAACGCACACGCACACACGCACACACGCTACACGACACACGACACGACACGCACACACGCACACAGCACAACACACGCACGACACACGCACACACACGACACACGCAACACGCACAAACGCACGCACACACGCACACACGACACACGACGCACACACGCACACACGACACACGCACACACGCACAACGCACACGCACACACGCACACACGCACACACGCACACCACACACGACACACGCACACGACACACACGTACACACGCACATACGCACACACGCACATGCACACACGCACACGACCACACACGCAGACACGCCACACGCACACACGCACCAACACCACACGCACGCACACACACACACACACCGCACACACGCACCGCACACGCACAAACGCACGCACACACACACACACCACACGCACACCGCACACACACACCACGACACAGCACAACGCACACGACACACGCACACACCACACGCACACACACACGCACGCGCGCATACACGTACACACGCACACACGACACACCGCACACACACCATACGCACACACGCACACCACACGCACACACGAACACACGCAACACGCAACACACCGCACACGCACACACCGCACACACGCACACACGCACACACGCACACTCGCACACACGCACAACGCACCACGCCACACGCACACGCACGCACGCACACACACACACACACAGCACACACGCACACGCACAACGATACACGAACACAACAGCACACACGCACACACGCACACACGCACACACACCACACACGCACACACGCACACACGCACAACGCACAACGCACGCACACGCACACGCACACGCGTACACCACACACGCACACTGCACGCACGCACACACGCACATACGCACATGCACACAGCACGCACACGCACCGCACAACACGCACACGCACACACCACACGCACACACGCACACACGCACACGACACGCACACGACACGACACACGCACAACGCACAACAGCACATCGACCACCACACGCCACGCAACACGACAAACGACGCACACGCACACGCAACGCACGCCACACCACACACGCACACGCACCACGCACACGCACACACACACGCACGCCACACACACGACACCACACCACTACACGCACGCAATCACAGCACACACGCACAACGCACACGCAGACACACACGACACGACACAACACACGCACACACACACATGCACAGCACACGACACGCACAAAGGCACGCACACACACACGCACACGCGCACACGCACACGTACACGCACATACGAACGACACATGCACACAGCACACACGCACGCAACCACACGACCGCATACAGTACACGCACACGAAACACGCACACGCAATACGCACACCGCACACGCACACGCACACGCACACACGCATACACGAACACACGCGCACACACGACACCGCACACGCACACACGCCACGCACACGCAGCACACGCACACGCACACGCACGCACGCACACACATGCACACTGCACAAGATACCACTACGAGACAGCACACGCACACAGCACACACGCACAGCACACGCACACGCACACGCACACGCACACGCACACGCACACACGCAACACCACACGCACAACCATACGCAACCACGCACACCACACGGACACGCACACAGCACACCCACACGACAACGCATAGCAGACACGCAACCACGTACACACGCACACACGCACACATGCACAGTCGTACACATCCACACCCACGCACACGAAACTTTGTGAAACCTAACATCCTACGTTGGGGAAATCCAGTGGCACAATACAGTTATGTCCCAAGTACAGGAAAAAACTGTTGCTAAAGCAGTCAGCTTGAAATATACAATCGTGCACGTGGCAGCAAGCGCATAATTTGAGGTATTACCTAATTGTGCGACTGGGTAACTTGACTTATTGGCTGCGCCTTCCAAACTCTTTTACAAAACACATATTTGTGCAATTTGTTATAGTGCGGCTGCAAGTGTGCTGGTCGTGTGATATTGTTGCTCTTAGCTTTGGCGTGAAAAAAACTGTAAAAATGCCTACAAGAACTAAATGTACAAGGTGGGTCTATTGCGTGGACGGAGAATTTCTCCTTAACTATTAGAGATATCAAAACCAATTTTGTTGTGGTAATACGCGATCATCGGACCTACATTCTAAAAATATTTAGGTATGTGCAGGGTGATTGACAAAAATATGCTATCCCAACCCTGTGTTTTTTAATAGAACAGCCTGTATTTTTTTACAATTTTGGATTCACTGTTACATTTAGAATAAAAATATAGAAATTTGTATGTGCACCACTGACCGTTCTGCAGATATCGTCACTTAAGTACCAAAATAGAGTTAGCTTTGGAACCACTATGCGAGCGTTGTCACCATGAATTTGTAAATCTGTTTATACCACCGACTATTAATAGTGGAAAATTTTTCGAAAACATGTAAAACTATACAGAATGATTAACTTGCGCGAAATGTAATTTTTCTCAATTTTTTCAAACGCAACACACTATATATTTTTAACAATTCGATTGCCCGTGAAAAGTAGATACTGATTGATAATAGGTTAAAACAAAATCCAGAGCAAACAAAAAAATACGAATGTCAACAATAAAATAATTCTCTACACCTAAAAATAAGTTGAACATGTAAACATTAACGAATAAAACCATACATTCAAATTAAATGATCAAAATGCTGACCACGACTAGCTAAACACTTTTCAATTCGCTCGATAAACGAAAGATCCATTCGCAACAACATTAGAGGCGAAATGGATTGAAACGCAGCTCTAATTCTATTTTTCATATCTTGGCTTGTGGTGGGAGGATGTTGGTAAACTTTTTCTTTAACGTAGCCCCAAAGGAAATAATCAAGGGGCGTAAAATACGGAGATCTGGCTGACCAGTTGTGCACACCACCTCATCCTATCCACCTCATCGGATAATTTCTATCGATATTACGTAACGTTGGTGGCATAGTGTGGAGGGGCGTCATCCAGTTGAAACCACATCGTACGAATTTTATCTCCTCGATATTTTTCAAAAGCTTTCAAAAACTTTCTTTCTCCAGTAAGACTCCCATCAAAGAAAAAAGGACCAACCACATTAAAATTAATTATACCACCCCACACACACATTAACTGACCATCTCATAAGATGTGTGGAATAGTATCTGAATAGTGATGCTAGTTATGTGTATTGATATAGTCATTATTGTGAAAAGTTGCCTAATCCGTAAATAGAATGTTATTAACAAAATTGGGTTCTTCATTGACTTTAGTAGTTACACATTGGCAGAAAGATTTGAAAATCTATTTCACTTAAAACATGATGTTGCTCGATATAATATGGATGCAATTTATTTTTTTTAATAAAGCTGCGAATTGTATTTCTATTTAGGTCTAGGTACTAATTTGCCGATTTTCTATAAGAGATGCCACAACTTGAAACTCAATTTCTTCATTTGGGCTTGCTTTGCGCGCTTGGGATAACACACACTTCCAGAATTTATAAATCTCTCAGCTACATTCATAAACGATTCTTTCCGCAGTTGTCTGCTCTCTGAGTATCGTTCACAGAACAAACGGGTAGCCCGCAAACTATTTCTTTGAGCTTCACCGTGAATAAAGATCTTTGGAAAAATTCATTTTATACAAAAATTGACAAAACGACAATCCAAAAACACAAACTAATGGAACAATATTTTAATGATTATACAAACGTCAAAACAATAGATGCAATTGTTCCTCTTTATTACGAGCGGTTAGCCTACCTGAATTGTTTTGTTGAATTCTATTGTCACTGTAAATTTGTATTTTAGATTATTTTTACGTAAAAGCGTCCATATCTCAAGAAGGGTCCGTCTTATGGCTGTGAAACTTATTATCAATTAGTATCTACTTTTCGCGCAGAATCGAAAGGTGAAAAAATATACAAGGTGTTGCAAAAATTGAGAAAAATTACATTTAGCGTATGTTAATCATTAGTTTAGTTATAGTATAGTTTTACATGTTTTCGAAAAAGTTTCCAGTTTGTTTGTTAGTAGACTATTCTTAATAGTCGGTGGTATAAACAAAGTTAACTCCATTTTGGGACTAAAGTGACGGTATCTGCAAAACGGTTAGTGATACAGGTACAAATTTCTATACTTTTATTCTAAAGGTAACAGTGAATCAAAAAATATACAGGGTATTCCATTAAAAAAACACAGGTTTGGGTTGGCATATTTTTATCAATCACCCTGTATATACCCAAATATTTTTAGAAAGTAAGTCCAATGATCGTGTATTACCACACCAAAATTGGTACTGATATCTATAATAGTTAAGGAACAATCCTCCATCCACGCAGTGCAGACACCCACCCTGTATATTAATATTAGCGCATAGCCAGCTAACAAGTACCAAAGTTGAGTTTGTCTAAAGACAATTTATAAATATAAACCTGTTAAAATTGTAGAAGTGCTTATTATAGGTTAGGTATGTGTCGATGTGGTAATTTTTCAATTATTTGTATAAAATCGGAGGTACTTGAACTGTACGCTACGATTACCTTCCAACCTACATATACATTATGTAGGTATAGAAGGTTATGCAATCGACTTTTTTTACTATCACTAAATCGAATTATTACATCATTTTACAACGTTTGACCATGTTTCGCATTTGACCCAAGACCGGATATCAATTGCTAGATGTGCCCTGAGAAAAGATAATAGGCCGTATATTTTACATAACGTAACTCATGAACAAATTTTGGATTGGAAAAATAAGGCAGAAAAGATTTAAATTTTTAGGAGCAAGGACGAAATCGGAAATCAAGTAGCTTGGTAGAAAATGTGTTACATGCATTTCTTGAAATACGCATCTTGTATCATGAGATTTAAGCAAAAATTCGAGGAAGAATTTAGAAATTTAAACTGCCAGAGAATAAAAATCCATATTTAATAAAACCAAATTGTGAAAACCTCTGTATAAGAGTACAATACCTATTCCAAAGAAAAATATTATTTACCACCAAACCTCCTCCAATTCCTATTGAAAATAAAGCTTACTTTGAAAATCCGGACGGGAAGTATCTGAATCTGGCTTAAACAAGGGCGAGTGAGGAAGTATTACATTAGTTATATAATTATATAAAGTACGACCCAGAATATCATAACTTAACATAACATTGGCGCTATTTCCTTGCGCGGTAGACAAAACAATCCCTGCCTCGTTTATTTTGAAATTTTTCTTCATGCTTGCTTATCCATAGCTTCTGCAAGATTCATACATTATCTCTGACATACCCTTTTATTTTTAAAACTCCTTATGTTTCTTTCTTTTATCACACATTCTACTGTATTCAGCCAAGTTTTACGCCAGGCCTTATCTCCAACTTCACCCACATAAATTTGATGTAATTGAACCAACGTAGTGTACTGCTTTTGTACCTATGTATCATCCTCTCTTTTTTGCCACACTCCTTCATTACATACTTATTCTTCACCTTATCCCTTCTCGTTTTACCGCACACGCTTCTCAGGAATATCATGTCCACCGCATTGAGTTTAGTTCGTGCTTTTTTTGACATATACATGTCTCACTTTCATAGTGTACATAGTGTACTACTTTTATACCTATCCATAATCGTATTTTCCTCGCCACACTCTTTCTTTATACACTCATTCTTTATCTCATCCCTTCTCGTTTTACTACATGCTCTTCTCAGGAATCTTATACCCACGACATTTATTTTTCTTTCGTGCCTTATTTGACAAATCCATGTCTCTCTTCCATATAGTACTGACGGAACAAACACGCTACTATAGATTGCTCGTTTCGCAGCTAGACTCATGAATTCGTTTCTTATTATCGTCCACATAATTCCAATCACTTTCCTTCCAGCATTGACCCTTCGTCCAATCTCGTCATCCATTGCACCATCTGCAGTGAACATTCTACTAGATACTCGTCGACTTGTTCCACTTATTGATCATGCAGGGCAAATCCTCTATTCTTCTTTTCACCTTCCCGGTTGAACACTACAACCTTTGTTTTGTTAACGGTTACCTTCAAGCCCATGCTTCCTCAGAGCAGTTTGTGGCTCATACGCATTCTGGCTTAATAAGACTATGTCATATTCATACACCAGAACTCGTACGTTTATGTATACATTTATAAATGTATACATGTATGCATTGAACAACCACGTTGACATCACACAGTCTTGTCGTGAAATAGTGTCGGTTTTTTGCATGGAAGCAGAAAACAGAGATCAGAAGACCGGACTAGTTTAAAGGAAAATGCTGTAAATATGCCGCTTGCAAAATATTGTGTTAAATAAAGACGGTAAACGGTAAATAAAATACGACCCTTTAAAATTCGACTTAAGCCTTAAGCCTTCCCAAGTCAATCACTAACCAGAAATCCTTATTTAACTACTTAAAATCCCTTAATCTTCCCTGGTTGAACTTAACATTCAACATTACCCTATCCCAACTCTCCGGTCCCTGTCCGTCCAACGCCAACCCTAGACCTCCCTCATTTTTGCGTGATTCGTCACGTAGATAAGGACATCCTATCCGAAGAGATTCGGGGTGCGATCAATCTGCCACATGTGAGCAAAGTCGTTCGCTTCACCTCTAAGGCCACCAACACACCTACATCCCTAGTCCGCGTCATCACCCTGAAATACGTCCTCGCACGCGGTGTCATTATGTTCGGGCGACACTACAGTTGCGAACCCTCCCTTATCCGACAACCCCTCTCCAAACATTGCTCTACTTGCACGAAGGTAGGGAATACCGCTGAGGAGTGTCCCACCCGCTCCATCTGTTTGCTCCAACGGTGGCGAACGTTACAGATCCTCTCCCTGCCAATAATCCGTTAACCCAAGGTGCAACAACTGCGGGAAAGCACACCCATCCCACTCCTTGAAGTGCCGGAAGCGACGGGAGCCTCCCAGTTCTCCGTCGAAGATGGTAACCCTCGAACCCATCCTGACTTTTGAGTCCGACTTGGAAGGTGTGCACTACACCTTAAACCTATACTCGACACCGAGCTCCTTTCCATCAAACACTTTCTCCAAGTCCTTACACACCCTTTTTAGTATATTTCCCAACCAGCCAAGTAGGATCATTCGTGTCCTATACTCGCTATCTTGATCCTACTTACAACGGAGTACCGCCGCATGTGTATGCGGCACGCGGACGGCGGTCTCCGTAATCCGAGCACCCAACCCTTAAATCTCTCCAAAATTGATATCCTATCAGGGACCGTTAATGCCACTGGCGTTCGTCGGAAACACTCCCTACTTGAAAACCTCTTACACGAACACAACACGTAGATTCTTTGCATCACGGAATCGAAGCTCACAAACAGATGCACACTTAACTTTAACACATATTACACCTTCCTAAACAACAGCCACCACCGAACCGCTCTCGTAATTAAAAATTGCTTCCCATCCACTTCCTTTCAACTTCCTGCGCACCTACAGCATCTCTAATGCGTTGCTGTAATGGTGCACTTTCCCATCCCGATTGTCTTATTTTAATACTACAACACGCCAGGTCACAACACCCGATTCGACGACCTCTTAATTTACTCCTCCAGCTTCCCTAATGTTGTCATCCTAGGTGATTTCAATGCCTGCCACACCCAATTCGGCGACTCCAGAAGTAATGGCAACGGTTTCAGCTTTGTTAGAGTTGCTGCTTTTGCGAGTCGCTAACACACAGCCAATGTATTTCAAACATCTAGGTGCCCCAATAATAAACAACATCATAGTTTCAGAACCCATATCACACTATTTCAATCGTGAGTGCTTTTTAGGTACCACAATCACTTCAGATCATCTACCACTACTGGTCAAAACTTCGTTTTGTCCAGCTCCCCCAGCACCTCCTCAATGTGCAGTCATTAACGATTTTTCGAAAGCAGACTGTAATTACGGAAGCGGTCGATATCTTAGTCCCTTTGTAAAATGTCAACATTTCGCGCAAACCGCTCTCAAGGCACAGAAGGAAAGTAGAAATCGAACATGCCATAGTGTAAATTTTCGGAAGCTTTAAGTTAATACGACGTTTTTGTTGCTACTTTAAGATTTTTTGGGTTACGTATTTTTTTTTTGTTCGGTTACCATTAATAAATTGAAGTCTTGTAAAATTACGATTGATTTCCGCACGTGAGTATTCCTATTTCAGTGAAAAGAGATTTTAGATTAGCTTTATGTAAATAATCGTTCTTCCTCGTTATTTTAACATTGGTAATTATCATTAGTTGGAATTGAAAAATTACGTCTTGCAAAATGATTACTTTGTACTAAAAGAATTACAGGAAATGTTGTTTGTAATTTTAAGCGTTTGCGACGGTTTGTCGCTGGTTTTGATATGCATTTAGTTTAACGGACAAAGGGCTTAGGTTATTTTAGGGTCAATTTTTCTAAATTATTAGTTGACTAAACAGGTCATATTACTTAGTGCTTTTTCGAGTGCAGTTTAAGTATATGACGTAATTTTTTCCGACTTTTCTCGGAAATACTTTTCGTTTTCAGCGCGTATGATACCTTAAAGTAACGAAGCTGTGTTAATTAGGATTTAAGGGAGATGGTATGGAAGATGGCTGAAACTGAAGGAGGTTAAAGTCAGTCTTGATGGGGTA
Organism: Vesta saturnalis; assembly: GCA_036346205.1. Taxonomy (NCBI): domain Eukaryota; kingdom Metazoa; phylum Arthropoda; class Insecta; order Coleoptera; family Lampyridae; genus Vesta; species Vesta saturnalis. Next base: position 267,184 of record JARFJB010002342.1, on the reverse strand, counting down.
GTTAAGTTTAAGATTTTACTGAAGTTTAGGTGAACTTTTTAGGTAGAGGTGAGTAAACATGGTTTACTGTTAGACCATTATCAAGATTTAGTTCATGACGTATAAATGTATCTAACAGGTAGTTCCTTTGTGACCTTTTTCCGATTTTGTCGTTATGGAGTCCCTCTCTCCCTCTCACTATCTCCCTCACCCCAATCTCTCTCTTTCCCTCTCTCCTTCTCTCTCTCTGTCCTTCTCTCCATGTCTCCCCCTCTCCCTATCTCCCTCTCTCCCTCTCTCCCTCACCCTCTCCTCTCTCCTCTCTCTCTCCTCTTCTCTCTCCTCTTCTCTCCTCTCTCCTCTCTCCCTCTCTCCTCTTCTCCTCTCTCTCCCTCTCTCCCTCTCTCCTCTCTCTCTCTCCCTCTCTCCTCTCTCCCTTCTCCTCCTCTCTCCCTCTCCCTCTCTCCTCTCTCCCTCTCTCCTCTCTCCTCTCTCCCTCTCCCTCTCTCCTCTCTCCTCTCCCTCTCTCCCTCTCTCCCTCTCCCTCTCCTCTCCTCTCTCCCTCTCTCCCTCTTCTCCTTCTCTCCCTCTCCCTCTCTCCTCTTCCTCTCTCCCTCTTCCCTCTCTCCCTCTCCCCTCTCCCTTCTCCCTCTCTCCCTCTCTCCTCTCTCCTCTCCTCTCTCCTCTCTCTCTCCTCTCCCTCCTCCCTCTCCCTCCTCCTCTCTCCTCTCTCCTCTCCTCTCTCCTCCTCCCTCTCCCTCTTCTCCTCTCTCCTCTCTCCTCTCTCCTCTCCACCCCCTAGCTCTCTTCCCTCTCCCTCACTCCCTCTCTCCTTTCTCCTCTCCCTTCTCTCCCTCTCTCCTTCTCACCCTCCGACGTTCCCTCTCGTTCTCTCTCTCTCTCTCGATTTCTTTCTCTGTAGATAACAGTTTGACTTCTGCATTGAGACGTAGATTAGCATTACTGCTTTATCGGCAGTTTTCTAATCCATAAGATAATTTATTTTACTTTTCCCACACACGATTAGTTGAAAGGATATAAAGTTCGAGTTTGGTTACAGTTTTTAGAACCCGCTTTTAGGAAGCGTTACAAATTATCTGTATTGTTTGACAATTAGTTTTTCTGGGTAAAATAGTTTAAATTTCACACAGAGACACACACACACACTACCACACATTCACACACACGCATCCTAGCCCTTGTCCGTAGTTCTTTGCATGTGATAAATATCTGGTGTGGTATATCACGTGACCTTCCAACCTACAAAGTGGAAATTAAAAGAAATTAAATACAAAACAAATACATAATGGAAATTAAAAGTAATTAAATAATTTTAATGACATTTATTAAGGTTAATTATGCAACCTCTTTTATAAGACGTTCAATAGGAAAGTAGGCAATATTGCAAACGCAAAGAGGTTAATAGACATCCAGATGCTTGTTTAAATTGAAAGAGATAAAATAATTTTGATTCCAATTTTTTTAGGATTTTATACGTTCATAACGCAAACACGCAACATTATAAAAACATAAACAATAATCTATGTCAGAATGACTTAAATTCTAGGAATTTTTTTCCGCTAAATTACGCGGCATATCAAAAAATTGCATAGAACATAATTAATCGATGTGTTTAAGGTCTATATCTAGGTATATCTATATCATTTGAAATATGCAACTGTTTTAGAAATATTTGATAAAAACCAAAAACTGTCCTAATATACCTCCCTCTCCGCCTCTAGATTTCTCCCGAAATCTAATCAGCTCTAACCCAAATTAAAACAAGCTTAAATGCAAAAACTTAAGTACGTATTTTCGTTCTGGAGTTAATGTGGATACTAACATACATCTAGACATGATGGCCGATCTTGGCGAAACTTGGCCGAAAATTGTAAACTGACCTAATAAGTCGATTTAGTAATAGTGAAAAAAATTCTATTGCATACCCTTCTATACCTACATATGTATATGTAAGTTGGAAGATAAAAAAGTAATAGTCAGCAGTCCTAATGTACATGTTACAATTTCTGCGTTCATGCAATTTCCATTTTCTAGTTCATTCAAGAAGTTTTCCCACATATCAACGTTTTATTTAGTAGCCCAGAAGGTTCTTGATTTAATAATACTCCGCATTCCCTACAAATATTCTGCAGGTACTAACAATATATTGATTAAGAATTCTAATGAACAAATTGTAATTTTGGTTTTCACACGATCTTAAATTTCCATAAAGATGCAAGTGTGTTAAAGACGTAACGTTCCCAGTTTTAAAGATGTCAACTAACATCTTTGTCTAGAATTCTGTTAAACAAGTTGAAATTTCCAATTTCACAAAATAGTTGGTTGCAATAACAAAAGGTCTGTGTATATGATTTATCATGGCTACATGGGAAAAGAGAGATAATTTTTTCATTTATAACCCAACCATCTATTTGGTTACCACTCATACATTAAAAAAAACTATCAATATCAATCCATTTATTAATAAATAAGGACATTTTACATTAAAATGTTTGGGTACTATACTAGGAAGGTAAATGTAAAAAATTATACATCGTACAGATTTTAACAATTTTGTAGCCGTAAACATACCTCAAGTTTCATTATGGACGTTAACTTGCACATGTATATATATATATATATATATATATATATATATATATATATATATATATGTATACGTGTCCCAGATAACATTTCCAGCATGGGGATCTCGCTTATTATAAAAGATACAGATTTGGTTAAATTAGATTAATTACTCCTAAGGATTAGTGAAATTATAGGACACTCTCCAATTTCCAAATTTCCATGTATTTTAAGACTTATGGCAAGAAAAAGAAAAATGTCAAATTTCTTTTTCTTGTAATATCTTTTTTGTCATATTAGACATATAAATTTTATTTGCACTTTCTTAAGATATTTTTTATGCAGAATTTAAATATCAATTTGGATTTTTCTTATGGAACGACAAGTCGGCTTTGAAATAATTGATCGTGTTTTTTTATCCTCTTTACAATGATATAGCACATGTACTATCTATTTTTAAAGACAACAAAGAAAATTAAAAAAAAAAGTATTTTATTAAAGACTCTAACAATAAGTAGGCCGTGAAACATGAGAAAACGACAAATAATAGATAACAACAAGAGTTAATCAGGTAATAGTATTGGAGATAATTATCCAATTATAAAAGATGTTCAAACAATTGACCATTCCGCTCTAAACATAATTGTGCCCTGCGTAGTGTCGACGTAATTGCTCTGCCTAGTTTTTGGCGTTTAATGCTACCAAATGCTGTAAGAACAGCTTCACGAAGATCTTCGGCATTCTCATATGTTTGCACGTACACTCGATTTTTTACGTAGCCCCAAAAAAAAAAGTCCAAGGGCGTTAAGTCTGGAGGTCTGGTTGGCCATAAAATCGGCCCTCGATTACCAATCCATCTATTTGGAAACCGATTATTAAGATATTCGCTCATGATGTTTGAATTGTGGGGTGGGGAGCCATCTTGTTGGAAGCAGATATTAATATTCTCAATCAGTGGTAAATCATCAAGTTTATTTTCTAAATCAGTTTGTAGTAAATTCAAATACCTTTCACTATTTAATGTTTCGTTAAAAGGTATGGGCCCAATAAGTTTAGCGCCTAAAATGCCACACCAGACGTTAAAACCAAATCTCACTTGATGCCGACTTTCCTTAACAACGTGAGGATTTTCACGGTCCCAAAAGTGAACATTGTGTCGATTGAAAAGGCCATTATTTGTAAATCTGCTTTCGTCAGACCACACAATCGTAGCTGGAGAAATATCGTTATTCTCACATTGATTAACATACCATTGGCAAAATTGTAATCTTCTCCCCTGATCTCCATCTCTAGGTCCCTGCAGTATGGTGTACTTATACGGATGATACCTGTGACGTTTTAAAATTCTTTGTGATGTAGTTTTCGGAATACCAGTGTTATGTTCAATTTCTCTAACAGATGTTGAAGGATTTTCAATAACTGATTGTAATACATTTAGTTCTGCATCTTCATTCCGTAATTTCGGATTTCTAGTAGGTTTTGGAAATGAACCATATTCTTTTAAATTAATTACCAAATTTCTGTACGTACGAGCACTGGGTTGCCTTCTTTCAGGATACAGCCTCAAGTACATCTGTTCAGCTTCTATACTGCTTTTATGAGACAAGATGTAACAACTCAACATATCAAACTTTTCAGTATTAGTAAATAAAGCCATGTTTGACACAAAAATATTCTGGAACGAATAATTTTTAAGTGACATTAAATTCGATTGTGTTTTTATGTTTCACGGCCTGCTTACTGTTAGAGTCTTTAATAAAATACATTTTTTTTAATTTTTTTTGTTGTTTTTAAAAATAGATAGTACATGTGCTATATCATTGTAAAGAGGATAAAAAAACACGATCAATTATTTCAAAGCCGACTTGTCGTTCCATAAGAAAAATTTAATTTAGGGTTGAAACTAAAAATAGAAAGTGCAAATAAAATCCAAATTGATATTTAAATTCTGCATAAAAATATCTTAAGAAAGTGCAAATAAAATTTATATGTCTAATATAACAAAAAAGATATTACAAGAAAAAGAAATTTGACGTTTTGCTTTTTCTTGCCATAAGTCTTAAAATACATGGAAATTTGGAAATTGGAGAGTGCCCTATAATTTCACTTATCCTTAGGAGTAATTCATCTAATTTAACCAAATCTATATCTTTTATAATAAGCGAGATCCCCATGCTGGAAATGTTATCTGGGACACGTTGTATATATATATATATATATATATATATATATATATATATATATATATATATATTCTGAGCAAGATATCAATATTGTAAAATAGATAAAATAAATAAGAATATTTTAGGTTATTGTTTTGTTTATATTTAGGTAATGCAAGCACAAATTATTTAAATTACATATAATATCATACATGGAACGTTGCGCATTGTAACAGTGAAGGTTCCATAAAAATCGATACATTATTAAGTTACAGTTTAATATTTTAGACTTTAATATTACCTCAATGACGAATTACTCCAAAATAGGATGCCGTCATTTACTCAACACAAAAAATAGAGGAATATAATTTCCTACAAAAGTTACACTTTCAGAATTTACATTAAATTTTGAAATAGGATTATTAAAAAAACTGATATCACTAACAAATTACCCTGTGAAGTTCTTAGTTTATAGCGCACTAGAACGTATATAAGAATAATATATCTTAATTAAAAAACTGCTTTCCATAACTACAAAAAAGTATAAACCAAAAATTGGCAAAATTTATCAATACAAAGCATAAGAACTAGACCTCATATTCGTAACATTCTTTATCATTGTTCTGAACGGATCGAAGGTGCTTATTGTAAAATAGTTAAATTAAATAGAATATTTTACATTATTTTGTTTATATTTAGGTATTAGAAGTAAAAATTATAAACCTTATATGTAATATTGCATACATAGCACGCACGCAAACTGATAGCATGAATGTAATGTGACACTATATTACGTTTCTTTAAAATTAAAGCCAATCATATAATGTTTGAACAGTTAACTAAAGGTATTGCTTATTGATTAACAACCTCCTGATCTAGCTTTAATTCTGTAATTCTCTTTACTAGGTCATCCCATCCCTTTCTTCTCTTTTCCATATTTAATGTGTTTTCCAGTTCACATCGTGTCATGTATACCACTTTAGTCATTTTTTAATAATTACAATGTAATAAAAATACGTAAAGCAAATTTTGTACAACATTGTATTTAGTAATAGTAATAAAACACAGGTACAACGTAATTTTCGGTGCTTTCGTAGAGCATCACTCATACCAACACACACACGCACGCACGCACACATACACACTACACATCACACACTACACAGTCACGACACGACACGACACGTACACACGACACGACACGACACGTACACGTCACACGTACACGACACGTACACGTACACGACACGCACACGTACACGTACACGCAGTACACGTACACGCACACGTCACACGTACACGTACACGACCACGTACACGCTACACGTACACGTACACGTACACGTACACGTACACGTACACGTACACGACACGTACACGCTACACGTACACGTACACGTCACACGTCACACACGTACACGCTACACGTCACACGCACACGTACACGTACACGTACACGTACACGTACACGTCACACGTCACGTACGTACACGTACACGTACACGTACACGTACACGTACACGTACACGTACACGTACACGTACACGTACACGTACACGTACACGTACACGTACACGTACACGTACACGTACACGTACACGTACACGTACACGTACACGTACACGTACACGTACACGTACGTACACGTACACGTACACGTACACGTACACGTACACGTACACATACACATACACGTACTGTCAGGGTATTTTGAACACCCTGTATACGTATTGGTTAGGTCTTTATCTATTTAGTTAGATTCCGAATCCTTTCTTTTCATTTATTTCAATTTTAGTTTAAGAGCTTACTGTAGATAATGAATATTTTGCTTGAATAGGTCGCGCTGTATGTAAAGGAATCTTAGGAATGTGCAATTGTACATTATCTTTACTCATTGTAGATAGGAGTTACGTTTTTTTTTTGGGTGTAGTTTCGTAATTTCATTAATAAAAGTCAGTCTAGTTTTTGGGATTTTGAATACAATTTTCACGTTAATGCCCGAATCATATTTGGGATTTTATTAAGATAAATTCGTTTGATTTTGTTACATAATTTCACTATAAAGAGGTGTTGGTGCCGTACTGTCGCATCCGTGCAAAGGACCAATTGGAGAGTCGGAATGATGATTTTCATCCATATAAGTACTATGAGTGGGCGATTGGTTGTACTTTTGCAATAACATATCTGTGTCGTGTCGAAGGGAAATGCAGATGTAGCAGTTCCTTCGCCTTCAGTCGAGCTACTATCGTGTATTTAGGGGGGTGGAAATTTTAAAGCTCAAATGGTTGATTGGTTTGTTTAATTGAATTTGTATGGAGGGGAACGTTTTTTAATATGGCAAAAAGTGAGTTTGAAAGGAAAAGGACTCTTCCCTAAGCTTTTGACGCGTGGAGTTGTCTGTGGAAAGTCGTTCGAACTAGCGGAATTTGGGGTTTCATAATTGTGCGAGCTCCTAGTGAAATTTCTTTAAGTAGTGTTGAAGACTTGCAAGATTAGTCCAGTAAAACCAAGTTTGGGATATTTTGTGAAGTAACATTTTTCAATCGGGCTCGTTCATTAATTCAATTTATTGGAGAATAACGGAATCTTCGAGTGCATTTATGATAGAAATTTGGGTTCGTGTTTTTTTTGTAGTGCGAACCCGAGGACTATTGAGTTTCGTGATTAACGAGATATAATTAGAGAACCCTTTTCCTAAAAGTTAAGTGTACGTAGTGAACGAACACCCAACCACACCAACTGATTAAGATTGATTTATTTGTAATTAAACTTTCTAATTTAAGTTGTGTAAAAGAATTTGCTGAGTGTTTTCTTAGTCGAACCTTAACATCTTTGAGTTAAAAGAAATTATTAAAGTGATCTAATCTAGTTACTACTGCTTCAATAAGTCACGAGACATTATTGGTGTCAATTCTGGAGAATTTTGTAAATTAATTTAAAATCAAGGTGAATACGCGGTAACGATCTACTGCGAGTCGGTCTTGCCGTCATCAAGGAGTAACGCCGAAGACCGTGGGCCCGCTCGAGCCTTACACGACGCTTTCGTGGAGCAAGGATCATCTCCTAGTTGCCTGTGTGACCTAGGTAATTTATATTCTGTTTGTTGGTCTTGCGACCTATGAGAATAAAATTTGGTTGCGTTTTATGTGGAATATTTTATGCAATGTGTGTTAACGGAGGATCCTGTTGAAAGTAATTATTGTTGAATTTATCGTGTCATTTTGTTAACGTTCACGGACACTTTCCTTTGTCTATTTAGAAGCTATTTAAGGTATTTATGATACTATTAATATTTTATACATGGAGATAAATAAAATCTTACCTTGACTTCTTTATGTAAGACTTGGGTGCGGACGTAATTCAGGTCTATAGAAATTTTTAGGATACTATTTAGCTTAAGATAGTTTTGCTACTGGCCAGAATTCAATGAGGTAAAAGGTTAAGAGTAGACGATTACCATTTTATCCAAATTGACATGTTGTTCAAATTTTAATTGTTTTATTTTGAGTTAATAGATATTTATCTTAGTTACTGTTTTGGAGTAATTATTTTAATATTAAGCCTTGACAAAGGGTGATGTTATATTGCTCAAATAGGAAGCGACGCCGAGTTTTAGTGAGAGAAGTTTGGAGCTTTTTTTTTGTTTTGTTACACAGATTAAGTTAACGTAACGTAGCTTACAAGTTTAGAGAAGCTTCGTAATCGAATTGAAGTCAGTTTGGTACGTGTTATTTTGATTTGTTTAAGGAAGATTAGTAAGTTAACGTAGTGGGAACCTTAGTGATTTGTATTGACTATTGAATTTGAATATTGCTGCACGGTGGTAAGTTTATCAGATTAAGGTGCAGATTTTGAAGCCTTTCAGGTGAAGCAGCATTGCGGACACCGGGATCTATTAGCGTTACGATTTGGTAAGTGAGGTAAGTTGGGTATTCGGATCACCACGTACCGTCGTTTATTTCGCGTTTTAAAACACCCTGGTGTGTTTGTTTGGAATATCCCGGCGCCTACCAGAACCTATTGCGACATTTCCCGATTTCGACCTTGGTAGATGGCGTATCCTACGGAGAAGAAACTGCTTTTCCCGACAGACCCTCACCCGCACGCCGGGCTAGCCGTGCAAAAACCAGGTTTATCTGTAACCTTGTCCTAGTAAGCATTTTTACCGTAACAGATAAAGTTGGCGCCGCAACGTATTGGGCCGAATTAGAACAGTTTTCCGTAGTTTTTTTAAGGATTGTATTTTAGGATAACGTTATCGTTTTTTCCTTTTTTTTTCTCTCGTATTTTGTATTTTTATAGTTATTAGGAATTTCTTTTGTGCTTGCTCTTACGTTCTAATAATTTTAAGATGGGTTATAGAATAAATGTTGATTGGCTGACGCCTAGTGAATTGAAGTATGAAGTGGCTGTTAAAAGGTGGAGATTTAACATTGGGGGTAACAGCATTACGCGCATTGTTACGTAATATTTTAAATGAAGAAGGTGGTGGTAAAGTGTCATCACGTTCCGAATATCCGTTCGATTTTGATACAGATAAAGTTGCTATTGAGGAAACGAAATTAGAATTGTAAGAATTATTAGAGGAGGTTAAAGTTAATGCATCTAGTTTTAGCGACTGTCGAGACCAAAATTAAGCATTTATTACGTAGAATTAATAGTTCAGTCCCGAAATCAGATATCGATGAAAAAATTAAGGAAAGTTTGTTTGTTGAAATTGCCGTTTTTCAGTCGAAATATGAACTTTTAGATAAGCGTCTAGTTTTAAGAAGTACATCGTTAGAATCAATAGGTCATAGTTCAAATAGCGAAGAGCCAAATTCAAAAATTAATGTTTCCGTACCTTTTAATAAATTAAATTTGAGTACCTCACCGGTTACGAGTGTTGTTGCAAAAAGTATACCAGTTTGTAAATGGAATTTGACATTTTCTGGCGACTCTAAATCGTTATCATTGAGCGCATTTTTGGAACGAATTTCGGAATTACAAGTTTCAAGACGAGTTAATGATAGCCAATTATTTGCGGAGTGTTTAGATTTATTTACCGGTAATGCGTTAGTTTGTTAGATCAGTTAGGAAAGAAGTTAATACTTGGCGTGAGTTAATTGATTTGTTAAGGGTTCAATTTCAACCCGCTGATTATGATCACCGATTATTGGAAGAAATTAAGCGATGAACTCAAGGTATTGACGAACCAATAGCAATTTGTATTGCCGTTATGCGTATTTTATTTTCGCGTCTTAATGAAGAATTTTCTGAAGAAAAGCAATTGAAGGTTTTAAGGAAGAATATCGCACCATCGTATTAACCCCAACTTGGCTTGACGGACATTAATTCGATTAAGGATCTGGTGAAGTACGGACGGTTTATCCAAGAACGCGTACAAGCTATGAATAATTACGTACCGCCTAGTAAGAAGCGATCTGATTTAGAAGTGGACTTAGCTTACGTAGGAGAAGTTCCTGAGCCGACGAAGTAGGTTCGAAAGAAAGAGTACCGATACCGGAAATTCGTGATCAGTCTCGCGACGTAGAAACCCGTCGTGAAGGGAATGGAAGCAAACTTTGTTGGAATTGCCAGAAGCCTGGCCATATCGCGTTAAGGTGTCCTACACCTAGGAAGAGAAGATATTGTTACCAATGTGGAAAGATAGACGTGACAGTTAGGAGTTGGCCTAAATGTTCAGGGACGGAAACCGGTCAAGGTAGCAATAATTAGCCGCGTATTGCCTTTCAAGATTTACATTAAGTCGGCAGTTTATTACAATAGTTTAAGGACTAAGGATGAAATAACTTTTCAAAGAATAAAGTTTTATTAGATTAAGTTTTCGATTTAAAGGATTCAGATGAGAGACCGTTCATCACTGTCAAGATTTTTGGGCAAGAGTTATTAGGATTATTGGACAGTGGATCTACGAAGACCATCATTGGAAGGAAGGGATGGGAGAAATTGAGTCATTTGGGAGTGAAATTAAATAGAGAATTTACGTCAACCTGTTTCGTAGCTAATGGTCAATCAGTGAAGAGTATCAGGTCAGCTACTGTTCCGATCGAAATTGAGGGAAGAATTATTACGATTAACGTGATCGTTGTATTGAGATACCACATCAGTTGATATTAGTAGTCGATTTTTGAAAACGAGCGAATTTTGTTCCAGACTTAAGAAAAGGAGAGTGGAAATTTGAAAATGAAGAATCTATTAATGCTATGGAAGATGGAGAGCCGAAGATTTGCTCACGTTTACATCTGAGTGGAGAACAATTAGGACAATTAGGTGGAGTAGTGGACAGTTATTTTGCAAACAATGAAGGCAAGGAGTTAGGATGTACAACTTTAGTAGAACACAAAATTAAGACAAGCAGCGAACCAATCAAGCAGCGATATTATCGTGTGTCACCGTTTATTCAGCAACAAATAGATCTCGAGAGACAGGCAACGTTCATCCTATGCAAGCACCTGGAAGAATTCGAAGAACACGTACTGAAGAAAATATTATTGTTTTGGCCTACGTGCAATGATCCCACCTTAAGCGCTAGAAAAATTTCGAACGACCTAGGGTCCCAAAACAACTGTCCACGAGATTCTTCAAGAAAATAAAATGCATCTCTACCACATTGTTTTACATCAGGCATTACAAGATACAGATTAGAAGACTGAACCACTGTTACTGGCTGTTAAATATGATTCGGGAAAATCCTAATTTTCTGTCACTAATATTATGAGCGGATGAAGCAACTTTTAATAGCACAGGAGGTGTAAATTTTCATAACATGCATTACTGGTCTCAGGAAACCCACATTGGATGTGGAAAGTAGAACATCAAAATCGCTGGAGTTTAAACGTATGGTGCGGAATCGTGTAAGGAAAAATTAAAGGCCCATATTTTTCGACCAGACTCTTAATGGAGGAAGGTTTTGGAATTTCTGAATACCTTCCTTCCACCACTGTTAGAAAATGTCTCCTTGGAAACAAGAAGAAATATGTGGTTTCAGCTTGATGGTTGTCCGGCACATTATACCCAAATTGTACCTCAGCGTTTAGAGGAACAATATCCGAATCGTGTTATAGGAGAGGAAGTTTGTATCCTGGCCGCCGCGTTCGCCGGATTTAACTTGTTTAGATGTTTATCTATGGGTAGACTAAAAGACCTGGTTTTTCAAACGAAATAAACAACCAGAGAAGATATGATGGGACGAATTCGAAATACTATTAGAAGCTTTTTCATTTGTTCTTTTGTTAAGTTGGCCCGTTGGCCTTTAAACACGCTTGAAAACTAATTTTGAACCAGTCCTAAGCCTGGATAAAGTGTGAAGGAAGGCTCGACGTCTTAAAGATTTTGTGCAAAATAGGAAGAAAGTTTAATCAAAATTTAGATTACGTCAGTTACCATGGCCACGGCATTTGTTTTTCTCGATAAGGTAACTTAATCTGATTAAAGCACTCCAATTTTGACATTTTCTCATATAAATCAAGATCGGTTGGAGATATCGGGATGCGGTTGTCACTAAAATTTTGCATTTAGGATAGCCTATAATACATAAAACACAATAGGGTAAGTCAAAAATCAGGAAAAATGTTACAAAGGCGCCACCTGTTAAATAAAATTATAGTAGGAAAACGTCATGAACTAGATCTTAAAATAATGGCCTAACAAGAAAAGATAATGCTCACTCCAAAAGAAAACGCTCACTTCTACCTTAACTTCTACTTCAACAATATTTACGTAAAGTTCACCAACACTTAAATTTAAAATGAACTTATTACAAAATCAAAATGACAAATTATCTAGTAAAGAAGACTCTCGCAAATCGTTAAATCGAAAATTCTCGAAAAAATAAATGAACTGTTCGGTAACTTGAATGTAAAACAAGTATCTAATATTTTGTTTGGTACTCCTTAAATAACAACAGCGTTGTGAGAAACAAATGAGAATACAATAATATTAAACAGAAATGAAATAATACTCTCAAGCCAATAACACTTAGTATATTACAATAAAAGTAAGAATAAAGTAAACAACCAGCGCATTTCCTAAAGTGGAATGACTTGCTAAAATGAAATTCTCAAATTTATCTACCTTAATTACCTTAAATTTTAATTAATATCACAAGAAATACTGTTAACGACGAAAACACAAATTTGGTAAATTATCGCAGTGGGAACTTTAGTATACAGCATTCAGTTTATAATAAAATAACGTACAGTCTATCACCTGAAGGGCATCTATACAAAACACAAAAGGAAGCATATTCATCCGCATAAATAAATACAAATAAACACTGTCAAAATCACTAACGAAAGTAAACGTAGGAAAAAATAGTTACGTTCACTCGCACAAAATCATCAATCAGAACTTTCCCTTCCTTCTTACGATGGCAATGCTCGGCAATTGACCATTTCGATATTTGACGTATAATACCAATAATTTCTTATTCTCTTTACCTTAAAAAAATCTAAACCAAAAACAAAATGGTTCCGTTACTTATTCATCTGGATTAACGTTTACACAAATATTACTTTATTTACATGCGTTCTTTGACCTTTATGTACACAAAACTTCATTAAAGCGATAATTATTTACAACAGATTTTTTCATTCGTTGGGGGTAGCTGCGCTCGCGAGGAATGTAACTAGCAAATATCCTAAACTTATTACAAAAATCCGCAAAAGCAATGCCATAATTAATCCAAAAATCAGGAGCAGCACTAACATCAAACGCTAGTTCCTATTTGTTGAACACGTAAAATTGTCACTTCTGATAAACGATATACACACAATGTTACCGGTGTGAATGAATCTTCAAAAATCCGCAAAGAGGGCAAACGGAAAAGATTTCCCGCGGTAAAATTCAAATGACCCCCGGCAAGAAGTAAATAAGTGCAATCCGACTTAAACCATCTCGCGCACACGGCGAGCGCCACAACCACTTGCTTCTTCTACATCTTAACTGCGACTCCTGTATGCAGCCATACCGTATCTGACATCAAATAACCAATCATAAAAAACTATCTCTTCAAATCATAAAACACGGTAAAAACGAGATGTATTTCGGAAATCGACTCGATAAAATTATCTCATAGCCTCCATCCACTTCGAAACAAATTATCGATGTAACCTGATATGATTTCGTCACCTAAAGACTTTGAGAAAGCGTTCTTTAAAAAATACGAATATTATTCACAAAAGTAAATCGTAAACTACTAAATAAAATTCAGATATCGTCGCACAAAATGAAAATTTGTAATCAAATTAATGCTTCCACAATTTGTACTCGAATATGTCCACATTTTAAAAATCTTATACTCCATTCACGATACCGTATACTAATAAATATCATAAAGTCCGAGAAAAAGAATCTATGATAGAGTTTTCTCACACGTGACAAAACAAAACATCGAAAGAAATGGAAGCGGATCATGATGATTACAATATGTAAATTGAAACACCAAGTGAAATATAATCGTACCACAGATGCCTATTACTTGCTCTACTCTACTTTTGCTAGTCAAGTGCATCAACTATCGACATTTCTAATAACATAAAATTCACCCTATCGAAAGAAAAACGTGACAGTGTCAATGATTTTAAAAGGTAAATCTCAAACAATAATAACAATTCATTATTATTAATTAGTCTAACATGACTCATACAAATAAAGGTGGTTCCTTTCTTCTACGAAGATTACGACTGTCGTATGCACAACATTATATATACTCTGTTTACTCCATTTACCCTGTTTATCCTGTCTACCCTGCTTAACGCGTTTACCACGTTTACTCCGTTTACCCTGTTTACTCCTGTTTACCCTGTTTACCCTGTTTACTCCTGTTTACTACGTTTACTCCGTTTACCTGTTTAATCCGTTTACTCCGTTTACTCCGCTTACTCCGTTTACTCTGTTTAATCTGTTCACTCTGTTCTCTATGTTTACTCTGTTTACTCCGTTTACTCCGTTTACTATGTTTACTCCGTTTACTCCGTTCACTCCGTTTACTCTGTTTACTCTGTTTACCATGCTTACCCTGCTTACTCTGCTTACGTTGTTTACTCGGCTTACTCTGCTTTCTCTGCTTGTCTGCTTACCCTGCTTGCCCTGCTTACCCTGCTTACCCTGCTTATCCTGTTTACCATGTTTACCCTGTTTACCCTGTTTACCCTGTTTACCCTGTTAACCCTATTTACCCTGTTTGATCTGTTTACTCCGTTTACTCGTTTACCCTGTTTACTCCGTTTACCCCGTTTACCCGTTTACTCCGTTTACTCCGTTTACTACGTTTACTCCGTTTACTCCGTTTAATCCGTTTACTCCGTTTACTCCGCTTACCCGTTTACTCTGTTTACTATGTTTACTCTGTTTACTCTGTTTACTCTGTTTACCTCTGCCTTTACCTCCGTTTACTCCGTTTACTCTGTTTGCTCTGTTTCCTGTTTACCTCCTTTTACTCTGTTTACCATGCTTACCCTGCTTCTCTACTTTACTCTGTTTACTCGGCTTACTCTGATTTCTCTGCTTTGTCTGCTTACCCTGCTCACCCTGCTTACCCGGCTTACCCCTGCTTACCCTGTTTACCCTGTTTACCCTGTTTACCATGTTTACCCTGTTTACCCTGTTTACCCTATTTACCCTGCTTGATCTGTTTACTCCGGTTACTCCGTTTACCCCGTTGCTCCGTTAGCTCCGTTTACTCCGTTTACTCCGCTTACTCCGTTTACTCTGTTCACTCTGTTTTCTCTGTCTACTCTGTTTGCTCTTGTTTACTCTGTTCTACTCCTGTTTACTCTGTTTACTCTGTTTACTATGTTTACTATGTTTACTCTTTTACTCTGTTTACTCTGTTTCCTACTGTTTACTCTGTTTACTCTGTTTACTCTGTTTGCCTATTTACTATGCTTACTTTGCTTACTTGTGACTTACTCGGCTTACTGCTTACTCCGCTTACCCTGTTACTTTGTTACTCTACTTTCTCTGCATTACACTGTTTAGCCTGTTACCCTGCTTACCCTGTTACTATTTACCCTGTTTACCCTGTTTACCCGTTTACCTCTGTTTACTCCTGTTTACCTGTTTCTCGTTTACTTGCTTACTTGTTTACTCTGTTCTACTTACTGCTTACTCTGTTACTCTGCTTACTCTGTTTACTCTGGTTACTCTGCTTACTTTTACCTGTCTTACTCTGCTTACTCTGTTACTTCTTACCTGCTTACTCGGCTTACTCTGCTTACCCTTTACCTGTTACCTGTTACTGTTTACTCTGTTCTGTTTACTCTGTTTTACTGCTTTACCTGTTTACTCTGCTTACCTTCCTGCTTACTCTATTTACCTGTTTACTCTGTTTACCTGCTTACTCTGTTTACTCTGTTTACTCTGTTTACTCTGTTTTACGTTTACTGTTTACTCTGTTTACTCTGTTTACTCTGTTTACTCTGTTTACTCTGTTTACTCTGTTTACTCTGTTTACTCTGTTTACTCTGTTTACTCTGTTTACTCTGTTTACTCTGTTTACTCTGTTTACTCTGTTTACTCTGTTTACTCTGTTTACTCTGTTTACTCTGTTTACTCTGTTTACTCTGTTTACTCTGTTTACTCTGCTTACTCTGTTTACCTGTTACCTTTTCCTGTTTACTCTGTTTACTCTGTTTACTCTGTTCACTCTGTTCTCTATGTTTACTCTGTTTACTCTGTTTGCTCTGTTTACTCTGTTTACTATGCTTACTCAGCTTACTCGGCTTACTCTTCTTACTCGACTTACTCGGTTTACTCCGCTTACTCTGCTTACTTTGCTTACTCTGCTCTCTCTGCTTTCACTGCTTAGCCTCTTACTCTGCATACCATATTTACCCTGTTTACCCAGTTTACCCTGTTTACTCTGTTTACCCTGTTTACCCTGTTTACTCTGTTTACTCTGTTTACTCTGTTTACTCTGTTTACTCTGTTTACTCTGTTTACTCTGTTTACTCTGTTTACTCTGTTTACTCTGTTTACTCTGTTTACTCTGTTTACTCTGTTTACTCTGTTTACTCTGTTTACTCTGTTTACTCTGTTTACTCTGCTTACTCGGCTTACTCGGCTTACTCTGCTTACTTTGCTTACTTTGCTTACTCTGATTACTCTGCTTTCACTGCTTTCTCTGCTTTCTCTGCTTAACCTGCTTACCCTGCTTACCCTGTTTACAATGTTTACCCTGTCTACCCTGTTCACTCTGTTACTCTGTTCACTTGTTACTCTGTTACTCTTGTCGCTCTGTTCACTCTGTACATCTGTTCCTTGTTTGCCTGGTCGTCCCTGTTCGCCTGTTTCGCTGTCGCCCTGTTCGCCCTGTTTGCCCGTTGCCCTGTTGTCGTTGCTGTTTTTTGTGTTTATGTTTGTTTTGTTTGTGTTTGTGTTTGTGTTGTGTTTAGTGTTTGTGTTTTGTTTGTGTTGTTTTGTGTTGTTTTGTTTGTGTTTGTGTTTAGTGTTTGTTTTCGTTTATCGTTTACCGTTTTGTGTTTCGTGTTAGTGTTTGTTTGTGTTAGTGTTTTGTTTGTGTTTATTGTTATGTTTTGTTTATGTTATTGTTTATGTTTGTTTTGTGTTTTGTTTGTGTTTTGTGTTTATGTTACTGTTCTGTACTGTTTATGTTTACTGTTACTGTTATGTGTTATGTGTTTGTGTTATGTTTATTGTTTATTGTATTTGCTGCTTTATGTTTATGTTTGCCTGTTCTGTTTAGTGTTTGTCGTTGTCGTTGCCATTTGACTGTTTGCTTTTTGTTTGTGTTTGTGTTTGTTTATGTTTTATGTTTGTGTTTGTTTGTTTTGTGCATTTGCTGTTGTTGCATTTGTGCTTTGTGTTTGTTTTGTTTCTGTGTTGTTTGGTTTGGTTTGTTTTGCTGTTGCTTGTTTGTGTTTGCATTTGGTGTTGCTGTTTGTTTGCGTTTGCGTTTGCGTTTGCATTTGCGTTTGCTGTTTGCAGTTTTTGTTTGTCGTTTTGCTGTTTTTGCTGTTTGTTGTTTAGCTTTTGGTTTGCTGTTTGCTGTTTGTGTTTGCTTGTTTGTGTTTGTTCTTATGTTTGTTGTATTCTTGTGTTATGTGTTGTGTTGCTATGTTCTGTCTTATGTTTAGTTTTGCTGTTTAGTTTTGTTTGCTGTTTGTTGCTTGCGTTTTAGTTTGTGTTTGGTTTTGTGTTTGTGTTCATTGTGTTTGTGTTTGTGTTTGTTTGTTTGTTTCTGTTTGTGCATTTAGTTGTTTGTGTTCTTGTTTGTGTTTGTGTTTGTTGTATTTGTGTTTGTTTTGTGTTTTGTTTTGTGTTTGTGTTATGATTTGTGTTTATGTTTGTGTTCGTGTTGTTTGTAGTGTTGTGTTTTGTGTTGTGTTTGTTGTTTGTGTTTTTGTTATGTTGTTTGTTTATATGTTTGTGTTTGTTTAGTTTTGTTTGTTGCTTATGTTTGTTCTTTGTTTGTTCTGTTATTTGTTTTCTGTTTGTTTGTGTTTATTGTTTTTGTTTTGTGTTTGTTTTTGCTTTGTGCTTTGTGTTTGTTTGTCTATTTGTGTTTGTTTGTTTGTGTTGTGATTTGTTGTGTTTGTTTGTGTTGTGCTTTGTGTTTTGTTTATGTGTTTACCTGTTATGTTTGTGTTTGTGTCTTGTTCTTGTTAGTTTTTGTTTGTGTATTGTTGCTTTGTGTTTCTTGTTTGTGTTGTGCTGTTTGTTTTGTGTTGTTGTTGTGTTGTGTTGTGTTTATGTTTGTGTTTGTGTTTGTGTTTGTGTTTGTGTTTGTGTTTGTGTTTGTGTTTGTGTTTGATGTTTGTTTTGTGTTTGTGTTTGTGTTTATGTTTTGTGTGATTTATGTTATGATGTTTATTTAGTTCATGTTTATTGTACATTTTTACTTGCTATGTTTTGTTTATTTTATAGTTTTTCTTTGTTTTTTTATTTTATGATTTTATTATTTATTTTGTTATTGTAATTTATGTGTTATTTACCTTACTTTTATATTTAGTTTATTTATTTTTATTTAATTACTGTATTGTTTGTTTATGTTTATTTGTGTTTTGTTTGTTTATTTTGTTTTTGTGTTTGTTTAGTGTTTGTGTTTTGTGTTGTGTTTGTTTTATTTTTTTGTTTTGTTATGTTTTGTTTTGTTTGTTTTATTTATGTTTGTGTTTGTGTTATGTTTAGTTTTGTTTTTTTGTGTTTGTGTTGTTTTAGTTTTGTGTGTATTTGTTTTGTTTTCATTTTATTTGTGTTTATGTGTTTGTTTTGTTGTTTTTATTTGTGTGTGTGTTGTTTATGTTTGTTTATGTTTTTTTATTTATATTTTTTTTATTATTTTGTTTATTTTTATGTTTATTTATATTTTATATTGTTATTTATATTCTAGTTTTAGCTTTGTGTTATTTATATTTAGTTTTTGTATGTTATATTTGTATTGTGTTTTGTATTGTTTTTTATTTTAGTTTTATGTTTATTTGTATGTTTATGTTGTGTTTGTTGTTTTGTGTTTGTGTGTGTATTGTGTTTTGTTTGTGTTGTTTGGTTGTTGTTGCGTTTTGCGTGGTTGTTTGCCTTGCAGTTTGTTGCGTTCTGCGTTGCGTTTGCGGTTGCGTGCTGTCTGTTTGTCGTTGCTTGTATTGCGTTGGTTCTGTTTCGTTATTATTGTTTTGCTTTTATGTGCGTTGTTCATTTGTGTTTGTGTGTGTTGTGTGTATTGTGTTGTGTGTGTTGTCATTGTGTTTGTGCTGTGCTTTGTGTCTGTGTTTGTGTTTGCGTTTGTGCTGTTGACTGTTTGTGTTGCTGTTCGCTGTTTGTGTTGCTGCTGTTTGCTGTGTTGTGTTTGTTCGTTGTGTTTGTGTTTGTTGTTTGTGTTGTGTTTTGTTTGTTGTTTGTGTTGTGTTTGTGTTGTGTTGTGTTTGTGTTGTGTTTGTGTTTGTGTTTGTTTTGTGTTTTGTTGTGTTTTGTTTGTGTTTGTGTTGTAGTTGTGTTTGTGTGTTTGTGTTTGTGTTTGCTTTATTGTTTTGTTTTGTTTTGTTGTTTGTGTTTGTTTTGTTTTGTTTGTGTATGTGTTTGTGTTGTTTGTGTTTTGTTTGTGTTGATTTTGTTTTTTTGTTTGTTTTTGTGTTTTTGTTTTGTGTGTTTGTTTGTTGTGTTTGTTTTGTTTTGTGTTTGTGTTTGTTTGTTTGTTTGTGTTTGTGTTTGTGTTTTGTGTTGCGTGATTATTGTATGGATGTATTTTAGTATCCACGATACGAACAACAATACTATGCACTCAAGATTTTGTAATTAAGTTTTCTTTGTTTTTAATTTTATGAATTTCAAAATATAAGAAAACTGTACAATTTGGTCGGACACCAGAAACATTTAAATAGTAATAAATAATTACGGAAATGATTTATGATTAGGATCGAAAATTTGATAAAACATCAATTTATTTTAACTTAAAGGGTCAATCTTTAAAATTAATTATTGTGCAAGTTGGTGAAGCTAATGTAAGGAATATAAATGAAAGTATCCTCTGTATTTAGTGGTATATTGGTGTAGTTATCGTTGCCTTAATCTAAACAAGTAATTAATGCGTACCTAATTCCAGTCTATTCATTCGAGGTAATTAGACATGTAAAATATTTTATATTCTATATTGCTTCTTTATCAAATTTATTTTTATAGCAATTATACCTAAAACTCATTATTCAATGAAATTTTAACATTTTAAGTTGGTCGTTTATATCGAAGAAATGAATTAATTCTTTTTCGTTCGTGAATTGATATGGACAGTTCTTGGAGTTGCGTTAATTTATTTATACATCTTCGCCCATAATTACTTGAAAAGGTGTAATGATTATATCCATCAATGATTTGGTATTATTTTGGATTATTGACAATATTGTTTTTTCAGTTTTAAATGTTTACTGCTAACGTTATCTTTTGTGATCAACCATTTTTTTGACAAGAAACAATCTCGTTATACGGTACAATCCAGGTTTATTAACTTTAACTTTTTTTACCAGTTTTTCTTGGTTTGGTTCTAAACTTTGATAAACCTTTATTGTAACCTATAAAGTTAATTTTGAAATTTATTATTAGTAGTTGTGAAGCTAACGTAATATAAATAAATGAAAAATCCTTTTTTCATAAACCATTTGTTCTAATGAGGTAAAATTTTTTATAAAGGTAGTGACGTAATTGGACAAATGTTTTCCATTTATAGTAAAATTGGTGTTCTACTTATTTACTTCACATTGATTTTTATTAACGTTAATGTGCCAAATTCCAAATCTGGACTTGTTGTAACAGTTCGCTTTATTGCTTCCTTAAAATATTTATTTTATGATAATTATAGCTAAAATTTATTCTGAAATGGAACCTTAACGTTTTTAAGTTGGTACCGTTTAGTAACAAAGGAAATAATTCATTCTTTCCTTGTTCGTGGATAGTGTGGGCTGTTTTATGACTTTGTTAATTTTACATGTCTTCACCTGTAATTATTTTAAAACATACAATCTTTATATGAATCAAGGATCCGTTATTAATTTTGAATTATTAGCTGAGGTTCCAACCTTACTGAAGATATTTTACATGGAAATTTAATCCAGCTACTAAATTTAATTTAAACACCTCGGTTGGGAACCTATTTTAATTGAAAGGTGAAAACGTTTAATTACACCACATGGACGAAATATTTCACTAATTAATTACCACTTAGATTTTAAATTGTAAGTCACCAAGTGTTGATTTACCTGTATTTCTCAAATTTTATCTGCACTGTTCCAGTTGCAAACTGAATGTTAGTTCCAATACCTAATTTTTTATGTTTAAATGCTGCGTTAAAAACATTGAGTTAGATTACAACTTATGTAAGTTGATTTTGTAATTTTGTACTAGTAGCTTGAACATCTCTAATTAAAATGGCTGTTTGTGTTTTGGTTTGGTTTGTTTGCGTGTTGCGTTTGATTTGCGTTTGCTTTGTTTGCGTTTGCTTTGCTGTTTGCGTTTGCGTTTGTCGTTTGCGTTTGCGTTTCGCTTCGCGTTTTCGCGTTGTTCGCGTTCGCGTTCGCTTCGCGTTCGCGTTGCGTTCGTTCTGTTTGCGTTTGCGTTTTGCGTTTGCGTTTACGTTTGTGTTTGTGCGTTGTGTTTGTGTTGTGCTGTGCTTCTGTGTTCGTGCTTGTGCTTTGCTGTTTCGTTTGTGTTTGTGTTTGCTGTTGCTGTTTGCTGTTCTGTGTCTTGCTGTCTTGCTGTCTTGTGTTTTGTGCTTTGCTGTTTTGTGCTTTGTTTGTATTTGTGCTTTGTGTCTGTGTTTGTTGTTGTGTTTGTGTTTGTGTTTGTGTTTGTGTGTTAGTGTTGTGTTTGTGTTTGTGTTTGTGTTTGTGTCGTTGTTGTGTTTGTGCTTGTGTTTGTGCTTGTGTGTTAGTGTGTTTGTGTTTGTGTTGTGCGTGTTTGTGTGTTGTGTTGTTTGTGTTGTGTGTTTGTGTTTTGTTTGTGTTTGTGTTGTTGTTTGTGTTGTGTGTGTTTGTGTGTTGTGTTTGTGTTTGTGTTTGTGTTGTGTGTTTGTGTTTGTGTTTGTGTTTGTGTTTTGTGTTTGTGTTTGTGTTTGTGTTTGTGTTTGTGTTTGTGTTGTGTGTGTGTGTGTTTGTGTTGTGTTTGTGTTTGTGTTGTGTGCTTTGTGTTTGTGTTTGTGTCTGTGTTTGTGTTTGTGTTTGTGTTTGTGTGTTGTGTTTGTGTTTGTGTTTCTGTTTGTGTTTGTGTTTGTGTTTGTGTTTGTGTTGGTGTTTGTGTTTGTGTTTGAGTGCGTGATTATGTGTATGGATGTATTTTAGTATCCACGATACGAACCACAATACGTATGCACTCAAGTATTTGTAATTAAGTTTTCTTTGTTTCTTATTTTTTTATGAATCACAAAATATAAGAAAACTGTACAATTTGGTTGGGACACCAGAAACATTTAAATAGTAATAAATAATTAAGGAAATGATTTATGATTAGGATCGAAAATCTGATAAAACATCGAATTGATTTTAACTTAAAGGGTCAATCTTTGAAATTAATTATTGTGCAAGCTTAGTGAAGCTAATGTATGGAATATAAATGAAAGTATCCTCTGTATTTAGTGGTATATTGGAGTAGTTATCGTTGCCTTAATCTAAACAAGTAATTAATGCGTACCTAATTCCAGTCTATTCATTCGGAGGTAATTATACATGTAAAAATATTTTATATTCTATATTGCTTCTTTATCAAATTTATTTTTATAGCAATTATACCTAAAACTCATTATTCAATGAAATTTTAACATTTTTAGGTTGGTACCGTTTATATCGAAGGGAAATGAATTAATTCTTTTTTTCGTTCGTGAATTGATACGGACAGTTCTTGGAGTTGCGTTAATTTATTTAATACATCTTCGCCCATAATTACTTGAAAAGGTGTAATGATTATATCCATCAATGATTTGGTATTATTTTTGGATTATTGACAATATTGTTTTTTTTTCAGTTTTAAATTTTTACTTCTAACGTTATCTTTGTGGTGATCAACTATTTTGTGATTTTGACAAGAAAACAATCTCGTTATAAGGTACGGAAGTACCCCCTCAGGGTTTATTAACTTTTAACCTATCCTTTTACCAGTTGTTTTCTTGGTTTGGTTCTAAACTTTGATAAAACTTCAAGTTCATTGTAACCTATAAGAGTTAATTTTTGAAATTTTATTACTGAGCAAGCTTAGTTAAGTTTAACGTAATATAAATAAATGAAAGAATCCTTTATATTACATAAACCATTTCGTTCTAATAAGGTAAAATTTTTTTTATAAAGGTAGTGACGTAATTAGACAAATTTTTTCCATTTATAGTAAAATTGCGAGGTGTTCTACTTATTTACTTCACATTGATTTTTTATTAACGTTACATGTGCCAAACTCGAAATCTGGACTTGTTGTAACGCTTCATTGCTTCCTTAAAATGTTTATTTTTATGATAATTATAGCTAAAATTTATTCTGAGATGGAACCTTAACGTTTTTAAGTTGGTACCGTTTAGTAACAAAGGAAATGAATTCATTCTTTCCTTGTTCGTGGATTAGTGTGGGCTGTTTTATGACTTTGTTAATTTTTACATGTCTTCATCTGTAATTATTTTAAAACGTACAATCTTTATATGAATCAAGGATCCGTTATTAATTTTGAATTATTAGCAGAGGTTGTAAAATATTGTTTTATTTATTCTTAAATTTTTACTTCCAGCTTCATCTTTTTGATGATCATCCATTTTCGGATTTTTATAAGAAAATAATCTCGTTATGATGTACCCAAATGTTTTAACGTAACTTTCTTGGATTACTATATTTAAGTAAAGTACTTTAGATGCTTTAATTGCTTTATTTAGAAAACTTGAGTAGAGGTATTTTCCAACCTTACTGAAGATATTTTATATGGAATATTTAGAATTACCAGCTACTAAATTTAATTTAAACACCTCGGTTGGGGAACCTATTTTAATTGAAAGGTGAAAACGTTTACTTACAACACATGGACGAAATATTCCACTACATTAATTACCAGCCTTATCGTAATTTTAAATTGAAAGTCACCAAGTGTTGATTTACCTGTATTTCTCCAAATTTTATCTGCACTGTTCCAGTTGCAAACTGAGTAATGTTAGTTCCTAATATACGTAATATTTTTATGTTTGAATGCCGCTGCGTCAGAAAACATTGAGTTAGATTACAACTTATGTAAGTTGATTTTGTAATTTCTGTACTAGAAGCTTGAACATCTCTAATTAAAATGGCTGTAATGTTTGTGTACTTAAATAAATGAAACTGTGCTTTCCACACGATAATTCTGAAATTTTTATTTTGCGTTCCTTTTTGGAATAATTGTGTAGTTATACCACGTTTAACATTTTGTGCCATTTTTTGTAAATTTTCTTAATTTCTTTGACGCATCTTCGCCTATCATTATTTTAAAAGGTGTAATGAATTGATGTTTGTTTATATACATCAAGGATCCCGTATTATTTTGGAATTATTGACAGAGGTATGTTGTAATACATTTTTTTATTTTAAAATTTTTGCTTCCAGCGCCATCTTTTTGTTGAACAACCGTTTTGTGATTTTGACAAGAAAACAATCTCGTTCTTAGATACGGAAAGGATTCGGTATTATATTTATTGTACACAATTCTTTCATTTTTGAACGCCGTTACGTTCTAAGCTATCGAATTAGGTTACATCTTATGTAAGTTGCTTCTGTAATTTTCGAAGCTTGAACATTTCCAATTAAAGTGGCTTTAACATTTGTACACTTAAGTAAATGAAACTTTACGTGCTTTTTTGTACTTAATAAAAATGAACATTTTGTTTTGCTATTCTGTTTAGCGTATTTGTACAATTAGAACTATAAAATTTAACATTTTGTGCCATTATAAAGGCATTTATATTTGTGATTGTATTGCCAGTATTAGAAACATTCTAATTTCAGTTGCCGAATCAGTAATTTTAAGTATACTTATTTAAATCGTATTGAGTTTCTTGGGTGCGTTTGATGATTTTTTTACTGACAGGGCTATCGCTGTCATATTTGTACTGTATTTCACTATTTTTAAAGGCACCCAAATTATCGTATTTCTTAATTAATGATAAACTGTTGCAAGTTTGGTTAAAAGAAACGTACACTCGTTTATCAACGTAAGTTAACTCTCTTTATCGAACGCACCCCTTGCTTATCGCACACCTATGAGCTAGTTTTAAAACCGTGACATTGTTATTTCTGCTTAACATTGGTAATTGCAAAATATAACAATTGTCTCACTCGACCTAATAAACTTGAATAAAACTTTAAGATTGTTAGACATTTGAGCAGCATTCAACAAAGAATAAAGTAGAATCATGAGTGAACAGGTAGTTTGATTATGTCAGTCTAAGTACCCGCATCTAAAATTATGATTACCTTTAAATATACAAATACATAATATGATGTTTTATACACATTTTATGTGTATGTTATCTTATATCTAAAATAAACTTATATATATATTAAATATACTTTTACCGAAAATTTAATAAATTAGGTCTTATAAACATAATTAAACCCCTATAAGGTAACAAAGATTTTATAAAGAGAGATTAGAATACTTATAAATTTATTTATTCACAAAATGTAATATGAAAGTTATTACTAAAACATGAAGAGAGTACAATTTCAGATCCTAAAAAATGATTTCCTTACAAATTACATTTCTTTTGATAAAAATTCTTAGTTTGATAAATAAATTTTGTTGTGGCTTCTAGATTGTTTCTTGAGGGCGTTGTCACTTGTCAGCTACGTGTATTCTCAAGCAATAACATCCCTCAATATGTGTTAATTACCCAAGAATACACGTGACCAACCAAGTTACTGGGTTCTGGATGTACTCGACACCATTCCTCCTGTTGTTTTATCATACGTTGTTTCCACTACCATTAATAGTATGATAATTCATTTTGAGGTTTCTACAAAATATCAGATTAATTATTAAACGCTTGCAGACGGGGATGACCTGAGGGTTTTCCCTACCTATTTGTTACAGTTTTGACATACGTCACATATTGTAACAATTTACATCAAAGAACGAGCAATACCGTATTAGTTCGAAGCAATAATTGAAACTTAATAGTGTGGTATACATTAATTAACAATTTAATTGAAATTTATAATTCGGTTGATTAACCCTTACAGCTACACACGCGCTTATGGTAAAATAATATCTTTAACAGTTTATCAATCTCAGCAGCTTTAGTAATTTCTTGCATGTTATTGGAGAGAGGGAAAATAACGAATATATCGGAAATAGAAAACGAAACAACCTTATACGTTGATACGAAAAATAGGTTGAAATATGAGATTTAAAATAACAAGCCAAACGATGCCAACCCAACAAGCACTAGAGTAGTTTTAGAGGCGGTACTGTAAGTGTGGATGTAATATGGTGGATTGTATTAACGACTATGGTGTAGCGTGACAAGTGTATCTTTGAAACTATATCTCTATCGTGACGTGTATCGGGAATTAGCAAATTATTAGTTTGCTACAACCACAATTTTATAATCTTTCTTAAATATATAATTTCTAAGAAGTTCTAGCTGCTGCGACCATAAATCTATTTAAGTGTTAGTCTGGTTAGGAAGTTTTATAACGAAATAGCTATCACAACGCTTTTTAAGCCCACATTTCACCGGTTATGACGTTATGGAAAAGTGCAACTTCTCATACCACAATTTGAAATAATGGAAACACAAGTAGACTTATATGAGGCTAGAGTAAAATCAAAATCGGAAGACACCAGCGCAGAAACGCATTTTTAAACTAGATAAAGATGCAGTAATGATTGGAAAATGACACAGATATTAGTACTGTGCGCTCTAAAAACGTTACTTTCCAGCTGATCGTTTGCCAACTTTTGTTTATAACCTCTTTGTTTTTCCGGCGTATCAAATTTGTTTATTACTTATTCTACAAAACAGTTTTTTAAACTATCCGCTGCCTGAATTAAATTTATAAGTAAGTTACTTTAATTATTAATTTCATGTTATATTAATGTAACCAAATCTACTTCTTTATATAATGTGCGACAGTATATGTCATAACGCTCAAGCACCTCAAGCAAGAAAACGCCATGTGTTATCTGAAGATGCTCGCAAGATTGTGTGGAACGATTACAAAAACTTTAAAAGTATCAATTCAGGTAAAAAGCAGTTGGATAACAACGTTTTATTTTGTAATATTCCAAGGAATTTATAACCTCATTAAAGATGACGAAACAGTTGGATATTCGGGAAAGAAAACGTCATTTAGAAGTTTACTTTTAAAAATGGGCTTCAGGTAAGTTTACTAATTAATTTTTAATCATATCTTATCTTGGGTTTTATGTAGGTGGAAAAAAAAACATCCGATCGTCGTAAGATTATAATAGAACGACATGAAATACATTCTTTGCGTTGTGCATATATATGTTCGATCACTAATTATCGGAAAGCAGGACGACCAGTTATATACACAGGTTAGTTTTGAAGATTATAAACTATACATTCTTGATTCTACTGCATAATCTTATGTAAATTTTAGATGAAACACATACATTCGTCTCATACGACACCATATTCGTGGACGGATGGGACAAACGCAGGTCTTAAATCTCCTATTGGAAAAGGAAATCGCCTTATAATCGTACATGCTGGTATGTTTATTTAATTTTATAACGTAAATATGTTGCTATTTATCGTTATTTTAGGTGGTGAAATGGGCTTTATAAATAATGCTCTGCTAATGTTTAAATATGGCCAAAAATCAAGAGATTAATTGTTATTGGCAATGTATTTTAAAAAAAACTAGATTTTGTAATTATGACAATAAAATATTATTTTACTTTATGATTATTTCAAAGATTTTTTACTTCTAAAATTGTATTGTTGGACAACAAACGCGTAAGTGACATAACCTAAACTTTTATTTTTTCAAACGTATATTTTTTTGTTGAGCTTTACACTCTGACGTCACTTTTTTTGCGCAGCTTGGTGTCTTCCGATGTTGATTTTACTCTAAGAGTTTATTCATGTGCGTATATGCCCGACATACTAGATCGCCGTACAGATCCTATATTACCACCACACTGAAGTATAGATTCGCCGTTTTACTAAATCCAGCTCAACCGATGTATCATACCTATACAGCAATTGTGTGCTAACCGTCGCGTATGTGTTACAAATAACAGCGAAATAATTGCACAGATCGGGTTTTTAAAGATAAAAATTTGATGTGACCAGCATATAACCTCTTCAAGTATATGTCGTATAATAGAGTTAATCAGGGTTAATCAGTCCGGATACCGATTTGTTTAATTTATTTCTTCCACTTATGTTTAATGTACACAATGTACGGAGAATGGATTAAACATATACAGGTATGCGAATAAATATTTGTGTTGCACAGAAGTAATAAATTTTGTACACATTACCTGGCTAAATTACAAAATATCCAATTTCACTAAAATGTGTATTAATCAAACAACGACGTTTAATCTTCATCTACCAAATATAAAAATCAAGGCTAAATTAAAAATTACTTTTTTATTTCGTTGTGATATGACCACTTACATAAAACGTGCAAATTAAATTTTTCGCATTAAAAAATTTTACTTGCAAGTGATACTTATCTTAAATTTACTTACGTGTAAAAATATTTAGACAACTAGTTATAAGGCCATTTTTTAAGGGAAACTTTCATTAACGAAACTTTTTTAACATTTACATATACAATAAAGTGTAATTTAGGGTCCTCTGCAGAGTCTCTTTATTTCCAAATATATTTTAAACAAAAGTTGGCACAACCGAAATATTTACAAAAATAGAATTTCATTAAACTCAGATACAAAATTTTTTAAGTAATCGTGGCTGCAGATACACAAACACACACACACACACACACACACACACACACACAAATACACACTCACTCACTCACTCTTAACTCATTCACTCACTGACTCAACTTTTCGTTCGTTTGCTCGCTCGCACGCTGACTCACGCACGTACCCACCCTCTCGTTTGCCCATTCATTCGCTCAATCACTCAGTAACTAACTCTCACTCACTTATTCACTCCCTTGCTTGCTTACACATTTATCACTCACTCACTCACACATTAAATTACTGACTCACTCACTCAGTTACTCACTCCCTCACTCACTCACTCACTTCACTCACTCACTTATCAACTCATACACTCACTCTACTCACTCACTCACTTTCATCACTCACTCACTCACTCCTCACTACACACATCTCACTTTCAGCTTCTGCTCCAACTCCACACCAGCCTCACTTGTCATTTTCAATCACACACATCATTCACTACCCATTCACTCACTATCACTCACACTCACCATTTACACATATACACACACGCGTGTATACATACATACAAATGCTGTAGATGGTTTTAAAAATGCTGAAAACGTGTAAATCCGTTGAAAACTTGACATCGATCCATTTGTGCTGCAAATAAGTAATAAATGTACACACATTTTATCTTCAACTGCTTAATGTAAAATTCAAAGCAAATATTTATTCCTCTGTGATAACTAATTACATGAAATGTTTAAAGTACTTCCGTTTAATATATTTTACAGTACCTATAAGGTTATTTTTTTGCGAAAACTTTCAATAAGGAAACTTGTTTAACCTTTATAGACCACAGGCCCTTGGCAAAAATTGCACTGTGAAATGACCCACCGTGAATTACGTTTAGTAGGCTGCTACTATATCAGAAAATGACTCTCAGCTCTATGCCGTTACTTTTGAGCGGTACTGGTGAGTACATGGGAACATTCAATTTTCCACGTGCAAATGAGGAATTACGACTAATTATTTTTGTACAGCTTGCTTCTAGTTGATAGATCATTAAAAAAATGACAAAAAATCTAGTGCCTTACAAAAGTAGTGGTACCGGAAGTCAGTTCACTTTTTAATTCGCCGATAATTGTAAAAGCAATATAGGTAATTTATTACTGTACGGCGTTTATGTATACTTACACTGTGTCTCTTGAATTTTGGACATAGAATTCCATGTTAAAATAAACTATTGTAAATATTGGCTCCTAATTATTTTACAGTAAAATGTCAAATGTAAAACTTTAAAGAAAAATGTTACAATTGCATTTACATTTGGTTCGTCCGTTTTCGAGAAATTTAGGAAAACTTAAGGGCTTTTTCGTAACTGGTCAAGGTTGCTTTGCTTTAGACAGACAATGCTAACAATAATTATTAATTGTCATTGTAAATCATTCATTGTTCAAAACAATTCATTCATCATTAAAACTTTATTTGGGACAGATTATTACTTTTTAAAGAAAAATTTGTTTATAAAATAAATTATTACACCATTGAAGAAAAAGTAACATTTATTGAATGGCATTACTCTGGCAATTCACTTAGAAATATCAGAGATTTGTACTCGGCTAGTTATCAAAACCGGCAAATTCAAGTGCAGAAACAATTAAAAATTATCAACTTATTCAAATCTACCGGTAACGTTAATAACCATGTAGTTGTCAAGATATTGCCTCTGGGGCAAAATGACAGAGATTTGAATGTGTTACTTAATGTTGTTGAAGATAATAATGAACGTGTGAGACAAATTGGTGCAGTTTAGGAATATCTCACAGTACCGCCCATCGAATTTAGAAGCGACGAACTCCAGTGTTCAAGTCTTTCAAGTATAGCTTGCAGCAGGAAATTTTGATGAAGATAAACTCATGAGAATGGAGTTCTGCTAAAGATTAGCAGAGTTATCAAACATGGATAGAAACTTTCTAAGTCGTATTTTATTCACCGACGAATGTTCTTTTTCAGCTCATGATATTCATAACCTCCAAAATTTTCGTTACTGGATACTGAAAATTTGCATTTATCAATAAAGAGTGAAGTCAATATCACAACACAATTAATGTATGGATTGGCATACTGGGCCATAGATTAATAGGTCCTCTCTTTATTGATGGTACGTTGACTGGAGAGCGTTATCATCAGCTGCTTCAAGAAGAAATTGGCCCAGCGCTGTTAGACTTGAACCTGGAGGAAGACATTTGGTACCAGCACGATGGGTGTCCAGCACACAATAGTGTAATCGTACGTGAGTTTCTAGACTTCACGTTGCCCGGCTGTTGGATAGGTCGAGGTGGTACCATAAACTGGCCAGTGCGCTCCCCAGATTTAGCTCCTGTGACTTTTTCCTCTGGGGTTATTTAAAAACAAATTATACAACAGTGAAAACTCGTTTAACAATCTGATCGACTTAAAAGAAGCAACTTAGCAAACAGCCACGAAGTCTCCCAGTACATGCTCGCAAAAGTTCGGCGAGAGTTCTACGATCGACTTGGATATTGTTTAGCTGCAAACGGAGTTTTATTTGAACACTTGATCAAATAGTAGAAATGATGTTTTTTGTTATTTATTTTCCAATTTTCATAATTAATTTCTTTATTTAGAATATCATCTTCTTGTTTATAACAGACTTATTTTATTTGTGCTCCTTATTGTATTTATCCTGACACTTACATGGCTTATTAACGTTACCGGTTACGAAAAAGTTTTTAAGTTTTTCCTAATTTTCTCGAAAACGGATAAACCAAATGTAAATGCAATTGTAACATAAGAAGCAGCCTTTTTCTTTAAGAAGTTTTACATTTGACATTTTACTGTAAAATAATTAGGGGAGCCAATATTTACAATAGTTTATTTTAACATGGGAATTCCCTATGTCCAGAAATTCAAGAGACACTGTGTATATAGGTTAACGCCGTACATATTTCCAGTACAGGGGTGAAAAGACGGGGGTTACAACCTTTATCCCTGATTAGTATAGGTGATAATCATTTGAAACAACATAAAATTTAATGATCTTGAAAGTACTTCACGAATATATCACATTTTTCAGCATGACGTATATTTTTTACGGAACACAGGTGTCTGGGGAAAATTACTTCCCTTCGAAAAGAGTGACTTTCCGGTGACTTTTATTTGTACGGCATTAACCTAGGTTATTAATATTTTGAACCTAAAAATAATGAGTTTTATTGTATATACTGTTCTCTGCAAAATAATTCCTAATTAACAATGATGTTATTAATGTACAAATAAATACAAAATTTATTTAAACACTTTCCTATTTTTAAATTGAATTTATCTCAAACCCTGTAATTTGATGAGTTTGACGTTCGCGCCGTGATTCACCATACTGTATACACCATATATAGCGCTCCTAAGCAAACATGAAAATGGGATGTGGGGATAATGGCGCTGACTCCATTCTGGTACATTCAATGGTAAAAAGATTTTGGCGGTAAATTTAAATCTTTATGGGCTGCGTTAATAATAATATTAAAAGAGGTTCAGATCCTAAATGCTAAAAACAGAACAGTTTGTTTTTACTGACAAAACAATAAATAAGTAAGAATTTAACTTCTGTATCAGCAATCAATAAAGTCGAGTTACCATAACAAGAAATCAAATTTACATTTCATCTTGTAATTTCGAACGAGAATAACAAATCTATTAATGCAAAAACAGTCACTACTTATTTATGCTAAACAAATTCACTGCATTCATCAATATTCTACTACATTTTTTATAATGTTTCTTGCTTCTGAATGCACAGTTTTCTTCGACATGTTACCAAATCTAAAAATATATAAAATGTAAATGACAAATAACGATTTTGATGTTAAGTTTGAAAAAAATATTTTAAAAAGGATTACATACCATTTTTATCAAACGAAACTAACAATCCCAGTCTTAAACAACACGATTTTTACCTTCCAACCTACATATACATATGAATGTATAGAAGGTTATGCAATAGACTTTTTTTTCACTATCACTAAGTCGACTTATTAGCTCATTTTACAACTTTTGGCCAAGTTTCGTCAAGATCGGCCATGATGTCTGGATTGCCGTGTGTGTGTTTGTGTGTTTGTGTGTTTGTGTGCTTGTGTATTTGTGTGTCTGTGTGTCTGTGTGTCTGTGTGTCTGTGTGTCTGCGTGTCTGTGTGTCTGTGTGTCTGTGTGTCTGTGTGTCTGTGTGTCTGTGTGTCTGTGTGTCTGTGTGTCTGTGTGTCTGCGTGTCTGCGTGTCTGCGTGTCTGCGTGTCTGCGTGTCTGCGTGTCTGCGTGTCTGCGTGTCTGCGTGTCTGCGTGTCTGCGTGTCTGCGTGTCTGCGTGTCTGCGTGTCTGCGTGTCTGCGTGTCTGCGTGTCTGCGTGTCTGCGTGTCTGCGTGTCTGCGTGTCTGCGTGTCTGCGTGTCTGCGTGTCTGCGTGTCTGTGTGTCTGTGTGTCTGTGTGTCTGTGTGTATGTGTGTCTGTGTGTCTGTGTGTCTGTGTGTCTGTGTGTCCGTGTGTCCGTGTGTCCGTGTGTCCGTGTGTCCGTGTGTCCGTGTGTCCGTGTGTCCGTTTGTCCGTGTGTCCGTGCGTTTGTGTGTTTGTGTGTTAGTGTGTTTGTGTGTTTGTGTGTTTGTGTGTGTGTGTGTGTGTGTGTGTGTGTGTGTGTGTGTGTGGTGCATGGGTGGGAGTGTAAGTGGGTGCGTGCGTGCGTGCGCGCGAGGGCGTGCGCGTGAGCGTGTGCGTGTACGTGTGCGTGCGTGTGCGTGTGTGGGTGTGTGCGTGCGTGTGCGTATGTGTGTGTGCGTGTGTGTGTGCGTGTGTGTACGTGTGTGCGTGTGTGTGCGGTTGTGTGTGTGTGTGCGTGTGTGTGTGCGTGTGCGTGCGTGTGCGTGTGTATGCGTCTGCGCGTGTGCGCGTGTGTGTGCGTGTGCGTGTGTGGATTTATTTTAAGTATCCACGATAACTCCAGAACGAAAATACCAACGTACTTAAAATTTTTTGTTTACGCTTGTTTTCATTTGGCTTATAGCTGATTTTAGGAGAAATCCAGTGGGGGTAGTTATGTCAGGGTCAGTTTTTGGTTTTTATCAAATATTTCTAAAACAGCTGCATATTTCAAAGATATAAAAATACCCAGACATAGAACTTAAACATATCGATTAATTATGTTCTGTGCAATTTTTTGATACGACGCATAATTTAGTGGTGCAAGGTACAATTTAAGTGTTAGTTAAATTTTTTTCAATATCTGAATAACGATTCATTTTATTAGAAAAAGTGCAGACCTATTTTTTAAAGAAAATTTAATTTTACATAACTTTTCTTTATAAAGTCTCCTAATATAATGCAAGATAGGTTTAAAAAATAATTAAATATGACTGAAAATGGTTAAAATGTATCATTGATATTTTGGATCTTTATAAGTTAAAACTTATTATTTATGTCTAAGCTTTAAACGTCATTCTGACATAGATTACTGTTTTTGTTTTTACAATGTTGCCTGTTTTTCGTCATGAACGTATGAAAGAGGTTGCATAGTTATGCTAAAATAAATTATAATTAAAATTATTTCATTTCTTTCATTTTTAAGTTAGCATCTAGAGTCTACTAATCTCTGTCTGTCCAGAAGTTTTACGTCTGTGTGACATATATTATTGTTTTTGCTTTTAAAATGTTGCATACATACGTGATGAGCTTATTATAAAAGTATATAAAGGTATAATTTGTCAGGGTATTTTGAACACCCTGTATATGTATTGGGTAATTTTGTTTGTAGTCTTATGCACTTAGTTAGATTCCGTATATACATTTTTTTTTGTTGTCAAATTATGTTTTATAGTAAATTTGTTTAACGTGTGTAGCGACCTTTAGGGATGGTAGGTGTATGGCGAGCTTTAGATTCTTTGTTTGTGAAATTATTATTCCGTAATTTAGGTTGTTTTTCCTTATTATTTCCCGTTTATCGAAGTTTAAGTAACATTTATTTGTATATAGTCGGATATAACTTTAATTAAGGTTTATTTCGTTTGATTTCCGTAAAATATAATAGAAAGTTTTGTGATTTAAATAAATAATGTAGGTTTATATGTGTATGATGTCATGTTGGCGACATAAAGACGCTTAAGTATAGTTGTTCAGTGTAATAGTGAATATGTTGGTTTTGAATCATAGAGGTTGCATGTGGGCCTTATTGTTCGTACTTTAAGGAAAATATAGAGATGCTGTACACGTTACTTTTGCTGACGTTTGAGATTTTGGAAATTACCGAGTCCTTACGGACGAAAACGAATTTTTGTGTTTGGGGGTACTAAATCTTCCCCTTCCGTTTTTTAATTGGTGGAATTAAAGTAGATAAGATTTTTTTGTGAGTAGTGGGATGCAAAATCAAAGATGGATTTTTGGTAATAATTTGTGGGATTTTGAAACTGATCGCGCTCTCGTGTACTAGTACGGTGCCGCTTCTTACGCTTTAAGGGGTGGTTTAGAACGTTGAAATTTTGGACCTTGTGGTGTTTAACGAACGTACTTTTTGTGTAGTAAGGGTAGTTAAGCTACTTCTGAAGAAGACCTGTAAAGGGATTTTATTAAAATTGTTCATCACCAAAGGATTATACCTAGTGCCGATTTCGATCTTACGTAAAGTTACCTAGAGGACATCGTTGTGTTGTATTAGTGCTTCAGTGACCTCTTTGGTTTTTCTCGCTTTTGCGGATTTATTTAAAATCAACGTTCTTGCAGTGCCTCTTATTTATCGTACAAAGCGTGTTTAAAGATAAAGAAACTTTCGCAATTTATTAAAATTATAGTTATTTAAAACAAATTACCAACATTTTGGATTATTAGTGGAAATATAAAACCAACTAAAAGCTAAAAGTTATCAAGCTATTTTGAACGCTCAAATTATTATTTTAAAAGAAGTTTTGAATTTATGCAGTAACATTTTAACGCGATTCAATCAAGAAATTGTTTGGGTATCATAGAACAATAGTCAACATTTTATTCACCATTTGCCAGACCAGGAAGATTTCATTTCCGTTGTAGCAGTAACCGACCACCTTTATCATTTGTTGTAACACAGTGTAATTCTAGACCTTAAGGTAACATAATATTGTTTTTTTTTATTGATTATTTCAAGATTTTTTGTGTTTCGAATTATTTTTTTTGTGTTGATGAAGGTTTGGAAGCGGTGTCGTATTTTTTTTTTTTTTGGTAAATTAGGTTGTTTTAAATTTATTTAGTGTAACGAATTGTAATATGACGCTCCGCCTTCACACTTTTTTATTTTAGTATTAAAGGGCAATTGACCCTATCGTAGTGTGGATATAATCCACGAAATATATAATAGGTTAAGCCATTTAGACTGGCGTAAAGCAGTATTCTGATCAGACATCCTGTCGCCTTTTAAGAATTTGTATTTTTTTGTTGATACGCATTATCGTATGTTTGCATTTTTTTATAGTTATCCTTATTTTTTTATTACTTTATTATAGTTTGTTAGGTTTTATAAATGTGTTTTAATTCTGTGGAAACCCTTTTGTGTTACATAAGAGTTTTTTTGCAAATTGCAAGTTACCGGTAATGTAGTTTTAACGTAACGAGGTTAGTTTTTTTGTTTTATTGAGTAATAGCGTTATTAATATTTAGTGTTTTATTTGATTTTTTTTAGTTGAGTATTAATTCATTTAGAGTTCATTCTATAGATTTCTTTTGTTTTGTTTTGATTATTATTTAATGCCTTATTATTACACTGAGGTGTATTAACGTAACGTTATTGAGTGTTTATCACGCTTTTATTTGACAAGCGTGTAGTGTTTTTGAAGCCCTATTTCAGGTGGTTTGCTGAGTTGCTATCCAGCACACCTGGAATTGATTGCGGATGGGTAAGCGTATGTTTTTTGTATGTTTAGACACGCTATGTATTCGTAATTTTGGCACGACGACCCTTATTTTGACTAATAAACATGCTGGCGCCCTTAACCGAATTGATTTTGTCTTCATCCCCTATTGTGACTTACGTACGATTTACTATTCTGGTTGTGCAAAATTTTTCAACATACGCTGGCTAGTCGGGGCAAAAAGGCCAATTTTATCTGTAATCCCGTTCTACCACCCCTTTATACCGTTACAAATTATTCTAAAAAAATGTTATTAAAATTATTTCATTTCTTTAATTTCCATTTTGTAGGTTGGAAGGTCGTGTGGTGTTCCACACCAGATATCTTATAAAGACAATTGAAATGCAAGTGAAAACGAACAAGATCAAACTATACGAGACGGCGTAATAACACAGATTGTACCGGGTGGACCGATTTCGATGGGATTGCAGGGTATCTTGGTAACTATTTACTGTTAGTGCAAAACTATTCACGTAGCATTAGGCCAACTTTTTGAGACAAATTAAACAGCGAAAACAAAAATTTGCTATCTTTTTTCATTTTTGATGCACGGACCAAAATTGAATTTTTCCAAATTTCGATAGGGTTCCATATCTCATCTGTTGATGACATTTCTTGTGCAGTTTTTAGCGTAGAATCAAATGGAGTAGTCAATTTTTAAATTTGGTCACCAATAGTCGAGATGCCACATAAACTTAGTTTTTTTAAATAGAAACCATAGTTGGCTTTCACTTCATTCAAATGCTTATTTTATAACCTTTTCAACAATATATAGTTTAAAGAGGTTCTTTTAGAAAATTACGGAATTACAAGCGAATTTGTTAGTTTGCACTTTTGTAAGTAGGCGATGCAATAATTAAAACAAATTTAAAGATAAAGTTAGAATGACTTGCAACCATAACCGTAAACATATAATTTTCAGCAACTTTAGAAAATGTTAACATGAGGTGGATTAACGACGAAAATACTATTCATTCTTCACCACTTATATTGTGGCGAATTATTTTAGAGATTGAAAAAATGAAGATCGGACGTAACGTTCGTATGTCTCATCTGATCAAAGGATAATGTGAAGTCTCAGAAATTCTAGTTGAATTTTTTTGTATTTTGTTAAAAGGAGGCAATGTCGACACTCGTATTTTGTTATCAGCAAACACGTTTGCGCAAGATATTATTTACGCCGTTCATAGGGGACATATTAAAACTTCGAAGCGTATAACTTTTAGTCTTGCATTGAAAAGTTTGACAAGCAGTGAGAAAATTGTTCGTATTCTGCATGCATACGGACATTGTATTTCTAATACGAAAGTCCTAGAATTGGAGACTGAAACTACTTATACAATAGCTAAGACCAATCGTATTTGTTCTGCCGAAATGATATTGCAACCACATCTGAATAGTGGCCTTGCTTTCGATAATTTTGATAGGTACATTGAGACGTGTGATGGAAATGATACATTACATGATACAGTGGGAATATCCTTTCAAGACCATACCTCTGGCACGGATATAACGAACTTATCTGTAGAGGATAATAGTGACATTCATCATGATTTAGAAATGCCTAGCAAAAGAATTAGGAGAACTTTGGAATGCGATTCCCTTAACATTGATCCTTTTGCAAGCAAACCAGTGTTCGAGGATACTCTTCAAATATCATCTGATGAACACGTACCCAACAATTTAAAAGAAGTTAAAAGGCTGGATAGAATATGGATGATGAGTCACGCTTTCAATATGCCTACACCAATGTGAGTAGGTTTGAATGTTAAAATTATTACGGATGAAATTGTAACCCAAGATATTTTTAACTTAACACCTATTAATAAATCTCCAACTCAAAATTCTGTTGTTTATGAAACAGTGATGCGAAGCGTAAGTGGTGCTGAAGAATGCGGCCAATCATACCCAGTAGTTAAGTATGATTTGGCTGTAGCTAGCAAGGCGTTAAAAATACAGAATACAGCTTTACGATTGTTTATTTATCTTGGTTCATTCCATACTGCTATGTGTTACTTTCAAGCCGTTGGAAAATATATTGAAAACTGTGGAAGATGCGAAATTTTAATTGATTCAGGTCTTTTAGCTAGTGGTTCGATCAAATCTTTTCATGAAGGGAATCATTTCAACAGGTGTAAGCGACTTCATCCCCTTATTGCACTTGCGATTGAAATAACGTATTTTAAGTTTTCCTTGAAACTGAAAATGTGATAGTAGATGATGAATGTATTTCATTTTTAACACATTTCCAGACAAACAGAGATACAGAAACATCTCATGATTTAACAACTTATCGTCCAGTTGATAATGAACAATTTTTAGATTTACTGGAAAAATACGAATCTTTCAGGAAAAAAAAAACTATTAATGGTGATCACGGACAAACACCAAATTATATCTTATTTATGTGGAAATGATTAATAACTATTTTATTTTTGACAGAAGTATTCGTACAGGGATGTGGAATTGTTCAAGTATAGTTTGCCAAAATTTATTTTTTACCTTTAATCACTAGAATTATGCACGTTACCTAAGTTTGTATTACTCAAATTTACAAAACGTTGAGAAAAGGCATCCTGAATTGACTGTTAATATTGGAATCCAAAGAACGAAGAAACCTTTTTCAAAACGAGAAATGGATTGTATACAGTAGAAACCACAATTAATGCAGATGCTGCGAAGCGGATGACAGGTGTAACTTGGCTAAAGAGTTCTATCTCCGCTCGTCAGAGCCATACTTTACGAAAGCTGGTTATCTCCCATTTTTTGAATCACTGTTAGAGCCAAGAGATGAAATAGCAAATGATTTAAGAGAACACAAAGTTAAAAACAGCTGTGAACAAATCCAAAAATTACAAAAAAGTATCAACGATAGATTTAATCCATTTTCTCCTACATTAAATAATGAGTTGTTGTATAATATTTGTAATGGGCAATCTGCAAGTAATGAAGTGCAGTGTTTTTATTGAAAGTGGTGGAAATCGGTGAAGAACAGAGAAAACGTTTTCTGTAAGAGTACGCTTCAGATCCGAAAAGGTTTGAAGAGCCAATTACCAAAAATAAGGTTGCCATATTCAAAATTAAAAAGATAATGAAAAAAAAAAGATGGTAAAATAGAAGAGGGGAAAATTCGGGAAAATATAAAGCAGATTTCGTTATAGAAGGACCACAGATGAAAAGGCCGAGCAATTTTTTTACGGAATTAAAAAACATCAAATTTAAACAAGCATTTGTGCAATTTTTAATCAATGATTAGATCACACAAGACAGAGCTTCATTGATTAAACCTACGCAAACATTTTTTGTAAATTATGAAATTTGTTATTCTTATAGAAGAGTATCTGATTCTATCCTAAGAGAAGTGTCAGATACGTTCACTTGTGGTGCCCATGAGGAGGCTGATACGAAAATAGTTGATCATGTTTGCAATATGCAAATAGTGATGTATTAATAAAATATTCAAACACGGGCATTTTTATTATATCGTTAGATAATATGACGCATCCACTTATGCATGTAGCAGAGGATCAATATAACATTGATCGTAAAGTCTGGATGTAGCTTGGTACAGGGAACAATGTCAAAAATGTTGGTATGTGTGCTGTTTTTTATGACTTAGGAGAAAAGCTTTGGACTTCTTTGGCTACATTTCACGCATTCTCCGGATGCGATTTAACCCGTCGTTTTACAGAAAAACTAAAACTAGACCATTGCAGCTCAAGAAGCATTCATTAAACTGGGAGAGTACACAATTATAACTGATCTAGATATTATGAATACTACATTTGACGTTATTCAGTATTTTGTTTGTGTGTTGTATAATGTCAAAACAGTGTCAACTGTCAATAAAGAAAGGTGTGTAATTTTCGACAGAATATACACACCAAAATGATGACATTTGGAAAACGAGCAAATTAACCAGATTTTCCTCCTTCATGCCACAAATTACTGCAACAGATGAGAAGAGCAACGTATATTGCACAAATTTGGTGTAACGGTAGTGTACAAAATCCGTCTGCTTTAACTTCAATCAATTACGGATGGAAATTAAGTGAAATTAAATATGAGTTTCATTCGTTCGACGGCGAAGAATATCCTGCAAAGGTAATTGACACTGTAGAAGCGGGTGAAAAAACGGACAGTGGCGGCGCAAGACCTAAACTTAATGTGGGCAAGGTACATTTCGCGAGGCCCTCTGATGGTGCAAGAAGAAGGGAATATAAAATAAAAAGTCACTTGAAATTAAACAGTTTTTTATTCATTAAGAAACAAAATTAAATTTTTACTTGTACTTCTTTGGAACATTAAACAAAAATGAAAAAAAAATTAAAGAAACAGAAATTTTCTACTTTTGGTTTTACTGAACTCCTTAATGATTGGTTCGTAATTTATCTTAGATGCTATATCTGCTTCAGTAGATAAAACTGCCAAAGCTGAAAGTCTTTCTTGACCCATAGTATTTCTTAAATAATTTTTAATTAGTTTTAATTGTGAAAAGCTCCTTTCAGCGGAAGCAGTACTTACAGGTATTGTTAACAAAATTCTAATGACAATGTAAACATTTGGGTAAATTACTTTCAAATCGTTCACTGAGATATATTGAAGCAGATGTTGCACGTCTTTAATATAGTTGGGTAAATTTGGGATCATATTTTGTTAACTCCTCATACAACTCATAAGGTTGGAAGTCACTGCTCTCACATACTTGCAGGACTGTGTGTAAATCCTGAGTTTTTCAGTATTTGCTCTTTTGGAATTTTTTTTAACTTGTTTAAGTCATAAGAGAAAATCAAAACTTTCAAAATGTTGATTTAAAGACATAAATCTCGATTCCATGTTACTTATCACAGGTATTAAAAAAATCTGTTTCATACCGACGTTTAGCAGACTTTATAGGTTGATCGCTGTCTTCATAATCAAACATCCTTTTCTTTTTGGCTACTCTTTTATTTTTAAAATCATTTGGCAAATCATAACTGTTTTTCCTGATTAACTGACGAGCGCCAGACAAGCATTTTTCGAATCTAGTTTGTCGATATTCTTTGATCCAGTCACAAAATGTACGCAAATATTCAAGAGTAATGCTTAAATGGACTTGCACAGATTGCCATAATTTGCTTATGGTATTGACACGCGTTAATAACTC
Source organism: Vesta saturnalis (assembly GCA_036346205.1). Lineage (NCBI taxonomy): Eukaryota > Metazoa > Arthropoda > Insecta > Coleoptera > Lampyridae > Vesta > Vesta saturnalis. The sequence continues at coordinate 225,036 of JARFJB010002342.1, read as the reverse complement.
ATACCATATATGTAATGATATGATAAATTCCAAACTGAACATTTCGTTTAAAACAATCGCAATCAGTGAGTGTGTCCGATTGTTCCGTTTGGCGTTTTAAGTTTTCTATGCATTCAACAACATCATCAAATTGCAATAATACGGCCTTCACCGCCTGGATTCTGCTTTCCCACCTTGTGTCTGATAACGGCTTCATAGTAAGCTTTAATTTATCTTGGATTATTTTCCAGCGTTTGCTGGAACTTGAAAATAGCAAAAAAATCTTCTGAATAAAACCAAAAAATGATTTTGCTACCACCGAAGAATTAGCTGCGTCTACCAACAATAGATTCCAGTTATGACAACCGCAAGGTGTGAAAAATGCCCTGGGATTTATATTTAATATTCGAGTTTTAAGTCCACTATTTATGACTACCATATTAGCACCATTGTCATATCCTTGGCCGCGACAGTTCTGAATATCTAAGTCATTTTTTTCTAGCTCTCACAGTATTGCATTAGTCAAATATTCTCCAGTCGTTTCAGTGACAGCAAGAAATCTGATAAAGCTTTCTTCTATAGTTCCAGTTGATGTATTACAATATCTGAAGATAACCGACATTTGTTCAACTCTACTATAGTCTCTAGTGCAGTTGAGTAAAAAAGAATAATATTTTGCCTCTTTTATCCTACCAATCACTTCACTGGTAACTGTGTTGGATCAATGTGATCAATTCATTTTGAATATCGTGGCTTAGATGATGGTGTGCAAGTTGTTTATTATTAATGCGTTTTATGTGTTCCTGTAACGTAGGATCATATTTAGATCTCAATTTAAATAAGTCTATGAAGTTATCAGAATTCTTAGTGTTTTGTCTGTTTTGTGAGATTCTCTGTGACCTCTAAATGCCAGATTATGAGAGGCCAAGAAATTTATGATATCAATATTAATCTCTCAAACAAATTGTACCAATGTTTTTGAGATTCAGGAATTCGTCTTTCGTTTTCTTGGTCTAATGTTTTTTCGTGGTTTAGTCCCTTGTCTAATGTTATCCATTGGAACATATAGGCCATATGTTCTTTAGTATTCTCATGCCTGTGTAAAATATCACTCAAGTGTTTCCAATCACAACACCCTTCCTGTACCATTTGAGTTTGTGAATTGCTATAAAGTGTGCATGGAAAATAGAAAACTTTATTTTTAGAAATGAATAAACCGACCAGCGACGACGTTGAGTTTCACCATTACTTAGTTTTCTTGAGAAAGGAAAATTGAAAAAGTGTCTATGATCATCATCTTGAGGATAATAATTATTTAACTGCTGTGTGGGACCGCTTTGATCTATATCATGACGCTGAGCATCCGTCATGGGAAACGTCCACAATCCCGGGTCAAAACTGGCAAATGCTTGTTTCACTACATCACTGGCATCTCTGTTAACAGGCGGAGAACTTATTTCAATCTCTTCTTCTTGATTTTGACTTACATTACTCAAAGTAAACACAGAAATTTCAGCGTCAGATTTTGATTGGCAAGCTATTTCTGTTTCCGATTTTCGTCGTTCGGTATCAATAGTCGGTGCATCTGGATCTGGAGTAATTTCCGAATTCTCGGATACAGATACATGTTGTTGAGAAGTCGAAGCAACCGGTTCATTTGATTCTATACTACCAGATTCAGTTCGATTGAGAATTTTCATCATATCTGAACTTAAAACCTGGTTTGATACAGCTCATTCCGCTTTTGTTTCTTTTGCTGAACCAGATTCCCATTTTCTCCTTTATCTCTATCTTCTTAGTGCCTAAGCCTGACATGATTGATAAATTATGAAGAATGCGCCAATATTGTATCCGTAACCTGTAAACAAACAAAATAAAAACATTAATAACATTTGTAGGTATCTAGGTACGTGTTTCTTTCCTTAGGTATAATTAACATATAAGAAATGGACTAATTCGTTCGAATAAAAATTGGATGAATATAATGCATATTACCTGCCTACTTTAGTATTTCATTAATGTAATATGTATAATACAATATAAAATACGTTATACGCATAAATGAAAAAACTTCAAAAAAGTGGGCGGATTCTAGCGCAACAAATAGAAGACATAAAACAAATAATAAACGTAATTTTTAGTCATGTAATGTTTTGTAAAAAAAAAACTATAAAAACATGAGTAAGTATAATAAATATTACTTACCTTATTCTTGACAATTAAACACAACCCAGGTGACAGGTACCATTATTTTTCTACACGACACAAACCGAATTTTTATTAAACACGTAGTTTTAAAAATATTTAACACTATTATTTATTTTAAGGCCCTAGGCAGTGCTTTCCGTACGGTGAGGACCGGCGTACGCGACTTGATTGTACACGCCTACGTCCGTCCGAGTCTAGTGTCCGCATTGCATAGCGCGTCAGTCACCCGGCGTACGCAGTCGATTATTTCATTCACATTCATTTCGTGCGCCGAAGAGTGGCATATCTTAAAGTTGAGAATTAATTCTAATGTATTTATTATAAGAAAACCTTGTGACGTGTACTTTTGGATTTTCCATACTTTTTCAAATTTATTTTCGGCTGCGAGGCGCGAGGCCCTTTGCACCGCGAGGCCGTGGGCGGTGGCCCACACCGCCCACGCCTTACGCCGCCTCTGGAAACGGATGAAGAAGCTGATGAAAATACATGTAAACAATACATTTTTCCTTGCATTTTTAACTTTCTTATAATAGTCTAATTACAAACACATATTTGTGTTTAGACGGCGAGCGCGACGGTGAGGAAGAGTCTACTTCTGATGCTGAATCAACGGAGTCTGAGAATTCAGAATAAAATTGTTTCTTTTTTATTAACCGAATACCGACTTTATCATTTTTTTAATAAAATCTCAACTTCAAGATACTAAAAACTTTTTATTTTTATGAATACTTACAAGAAGATTATGAAATTCATTATAGTTATAACATGTAATGGTTTTTTGAATATATACATTTTGTCAGCTGAATTAAAATGAACGACATGTATTTTTTTGCTTATTTATATTTATTACATGTAAAATAACAATAATATTAGAAATCCAGGGGGATTTAAAAAATCTTATAAATATGGAAAATTTCATGTTTTGTTAATATTTTTATTTGGTACCATTTATAATAAACGGCTATAAGGTACAACGATAATATGTAGTAACATTATATCAAAAAATAAGTTGCCGTACATGAATTTATGATCTTACAGTAACAATAGACCCTAAAATTTAGATAATTATTTATTTATACAATAAACCATAATTTTTGGACGACATAATTATTAAACATTATTGTATGTGTTAAATAATATTTTCAACAAGATGCCGTACATTTTGCAATGATCTTATATCATACGGCTGTAGGAAAAGGGTTGCGACCCACGGCTTTTCACCCCTGTACTGGGAAAGGGTTAATGGGTAATGTATCTGTATAAGTATATAAAAAAATTACATAAATGCCGTACAGTAATAAATTACCTATTTTGTTTCTACAATTATCGGCGAATTAAAAATTTGTACTGACTTCCGGTACCACTACTTTTGTACGGCACTAGGTTTTTCGTCATTTTTTTAATGATCTATCAACTAGAAGAAAGCCGTACAAAAATAATTAGTCGCAATTCCTCATTTGAACCTGGCAAATTCAATTTTCCCATGTACTCACTGTTATATATTCTAGTGGGTAGAGTAGACTTACTGATCGTATTAGTCTGTATCTTAGTAGGTAACTAGGAGACAGGGGGTTGACAGTATTGCATTGTCAATATATTTTTACGTGTTGTAAAATAAACAAACATTACAAAATACTTATAGAATTATTGCATACGTTATACTCACCAGCTCCGTTCACTTGTATCGGTCAAAAGTGACGGCATAGGGCTGAGACTTATTTTCTAATATAGTAGCAGCCTTTAAAATGTTATTCACGGTGGATTATTTCACAAGGTAATTTTGCCATGGGCCTGTAGTCTATTACGTATATGTAACAAGCCCTTTCGCTTCATTCAATAAAGTTAATTTCGAGATACTCAGTGTACTTTAGCGCGCTCTATAATGTATCTTTACTTGTAAATGTAGTTTAAACAAGATTTTATAGAACAGAGATATTTAAATAGTAATTTGATTAAAATCGGTTCGTATTTTATATCGTGGCTACAGACACACACACACACACACACACACACGCACACGCACACGCACACGCACACGCACACGCACACGCACGCACGCACCGCACACGCACACGCACCACGCACACGCACACGCACACGCACACGCACGCACGCGCACGCACGCACACGCACACGCAGCACCGCACGCCACGCACACGCACGCACGCACGCACGCACACGCACACGCACGACCGCACGCACACGCACGACGACACGACACGCACGACGCACGACACGCACACGAACACGCACACACGCACACGACGCACACGCACACGCACACGCACGCACAGCAGCACGCACACGCACGCACGCACCACGCACACGCACACGCACACGCACAACGCACACGCACACGCACACGCACACACACAACCGCCACAGACAACACACAACACACACACAACCACACCAACACACCACACAACACACACACACACACACAAACACACACATACACAACACAACACACACACAACACACACACACACACACAACACACAACACACACACACACACACACAACACAACACACACGTATCATCGCACAACACACAAACGACACACACACACACACACACACACACACCACACACAACACAGCACACACACACACACACACACACACACACACACACACACAACACACACATCACACAACACACACACACACACACACACACACACACACACACACACACACACACACACACACACACACACACACTAACCACACACAGAACAGCACACGCACGCACACAGCACACGACACACGCACACGCACACACCACACGCACACACGCACACGACACACGCACACACAGCACACACACACACACGCACACGCACCACACCAACACCACACACACGCACACACACACACAGCACACACCACACACACCACACACACACACACACAACACACACACAAACAACACACACCACACACACACACACACACAAACACAACGATCACACAAATCACACACACACACACACACACACACACACACACACACACACACACACACACACACCACCACTCAACTCACTCACTCACTCACTCACTCACCAACCAACCAACCAACCCACCCAATTGCGGGACTGGAACTGTGAGGTTTGTTTGGTGTTTACATCATCGTAATTTAATGTATGTTCTAATATTGTATTTATACGATATTGAGTGGGGCGTTTGAGGCATTCGTTTCACATAATATTGAAGCTTGCCTTGTTTTTTGACATATTTTGCTATCGTTCTTCAATTAATTAAAAAAGGTAATATATAGTCTGACCTTGCTGTAGATTTGACTAGTGGTAATTTATTCAACCTTGCAGTAGAAGTATGAGCCAAGCATGTCGTTTATTTGAGATGAAAAGTTCATCGTGATACTCTAGCTATTGGATTCCATTGTAACGAAAAGGGTGGGGTTTAACTAGGGAACTATGACTTCCAACAAAAATTTTATTTTATTAACCCATAGTGGGAAAGTTAATTTATCGTATAGCTCTGCCAGAAATACAGTCCCCGGAAAATATGCGACACGTTAGAATTCTTAGATGTACAATCGTGTACAAAATCACTAAATTGTCATTGCCATTGTCAATATCCTACTAAACGCATGGCTACGATTTCAAGAAAATCGGTTCGTTCCTAGGCCAGAAATATTATTAAAAACGTTATCGAGTTCTTCGATAGGAACAAAGCCGCAGGTGTGTGGTCATTTCCTTTGAAACAGGCAACGGAATTTGTAACTACCACAACAGGGAAATCGGCTACTTTTATAAGAAAATCAGATAATTTGTTGAATTGCTCAACTAAATCTGTAAATAACGATAATTATTATTAGAAATGAGGTTAAGTCAAGCGACGAGGGCATTCTGAATTCTCCATTGAAAAAAAGAAGAAGTGGCCGTTCTAAAAAAATCGTGTTAGATGATTGTGACTTGGAAATATTGAAGAGAACAGTACATGAAACCTACACCGTCGATAACAAAGTTCTCACATTAAACATTTTGGTCAATAAGATGGAAGAGAAAATTGGCTATTTTGGTATGTTTTAGACAAAATAACTTATTTTAATGTTCTACGTTCTAAGTTGCTAAGTTTGGTAAAAATTAGCTTTATTATAAACGTATGCGATCACGGCAAATAACGCTAAAGCGTCATTTACTTTTCCAAGTATGAGTATGAGTTTTTTATATTCAAATATGACAGAAACATGAATTCTCGAGAGAAGGACTTCGGATCCTAGTAAATCCGAGAACTCGTTAATGTAAAAGCCGCTTAAGCGAGGCAATGTTAATCTGGCGAAGCTTAAAAACAATATTTATCTTCGCTTGGTTTAGCTCTATTTTGATTCGGATGATTCTTTACTGGAGTAAGGTCAGTCCTATGTCATAGTTTGACGAACTAAAATTAATACAAAGAGTGTTGATATGAACAAACGAGAAGAATTTTACCTACGTCTTTCTTGTACTTTTACAAACCAACTACACATCTCGCGTTTAATTGGCGGGGTAGCTTTATTTCATTTAGTTTAGTTTATCTCAAGTTAGTTTCGCTTAACTTCCCCTCGCTTCACTTTCAGTGGCCACTCAGTTTTAGGCTCGGCCAAAGCGAGCGCTAGCTAGGCATGCAACATTCGCTGCTTATGTTATGCTCACTATCTGTACTACACCATGTGGCCACACCTACAGCCATATTATGCAAAAATTTGTAGACGCAATGTTGACACAACCATTAAGAAAAAATACTATGGTTCATGCTGGTGGATCGTATGGATTTGTAAGTAATGAATTGTTGATCTTTAAGTCAAATAGCAAGTCAGCAGACTACCATCACATGAACCACACAAACTTCATGACTTGGTTACAAAAACAACTAATTCCAAATCTACCATCGAATGGTATTGTCGTCATGGGCAACGCTGCCTACCACAGCGTTTAAATTAATAAACCACCAATACAATCTGCCCGGATGGCAACTATTCGAGAGTGGCTGGAAAATAATGGGGTTTTCACAACATGCGAAATGCGAAAAGCAGAATTGGTAGAATTAGTGAAGAAATTTAATTACAACAAAACTTTCTATATTGACGAGTTATTAAAGCAGTACGACCACACTGTATTTAGCTTGCCACCGTACCGTTGTGAGCTTAATCCGATAGAATTAATTTGGAGTTTAGCAAAACACAAGGTTGCGATGAACAATGTTGGTCAACGTGGTAGTGAAATTGAAAATTTAGTTCGAAACGCTTTTGTCGATATCAGCGTATCGGACTGGCAAAAGGATTGTGCTCACGTTGACAATGTAGCACAATAAATGTGGGAACGTTGTACATTGCTGGATGAATTAGTGGAAAGTTTGTCTTTCAACGTAAACACAGGTTCTTCCGATGACGAGGAAACAAGTAGTGATGATGAAGATGAAGAGGAAGGAGATCCATTTTAGTCCCTTTCATAAAATTAATTATGAACTTGCCTGTTATTAAGTTTTGTTAGCTTTCATAAAATTTCTAAGTATATTTTATTAATCACTTTTAAATAATTTAGTTCGGATGTCTATTTGTAAACTCTGTTGAATGTTTTGAATTATCAGCTAAGCGGTTTGCTAATTATTTGCCGGTTATTAATTTTTGTTATGTTTGCATACAATTTTTAAGTATATTTTATTAATAACTTTTTTAAATAACTTAATTTCGATGTTTATTTGTAAATCTCTGTACGTTTGTCATAAAATTAATTATGAGCTAAGCAGTTTTATAGTTATTTGCCTGTTTTTAATTATTCTATAACTTTCTATCTCTAATTAATAACTTTTTTTAATTTAGAAGTTTATTTGTAAATCTATCAATATTTTTTATAGAATTAAATGAGGTAAGTGGTTGATAATTATTTCCGTTAATAGTAATTCGAATACTCAGCATTCAACTGACCTTACTCTTCGAATTATTTAATATTTTGAACTTAATAAAATCCTAGTTCATGAAATACAAGAAACCCACAAGTCTCCCCAAAAAGTAATTTTTCTTAAATTCACGACACAATTATTTAAATCTAAGCGGACCTTAAGAAACATTGTTTTGAGGAGACTTGAGTTTTGTTTTTCCTGTAATTACCCCAAATGTAAGAAAATTAACGAATACAGTCAATTAAATTCTAGTTAATGCAAATATCACTAGCACGTCACATTTAAATTTACCGCCTTTATACTTTTTTACCCGAATGTACCTTTCCGACAAGGGCGACATCAAAGCGCCACCTTCAGGGACTTTGTTTTCTTGGCAGGACTAGATTTACTAAATACCTTCACTTATATGTGTAGAGTGTAGGTTGTATTTCAACATATCAATTTGATGATTTATTATAATTATAATTTATCAAACGTTCCTACTAACATAATAAGCAATTATGTGCATGAAAACTCTGGCAAAGAAAACCTTATGTAGAAAATGAATTGAATATGTCATGAGGTAAAATTTTATATACATAAAATGTTCTTTCTTTTAGATCCCACAGAAAAAAATATGGTTACAATTTAACATCAAATAATTAACTAAATTGGACCAAATAGAGAAGAATTCGAGTGAGATTGAGCCAGTAATGGAAGATTGTTAAAATAAATCTATACACATCCAAAATCAGAACGTACGCGCCTAATCATTGGACAAAAGAGGAAAATGTCGTTAATGACACAATTGACATCATATGTAAATTATATACTTTATGTTTTCTTGGATAGGGAACTAACAATGCATAAGTGAAAATATGGTTGTATGTTGAAGTTGCATAAAAATATAACTAATATTCTAATGACCTTCCTTAATTATTTCCTATCGATCCGCTCAATTGTATTCCATTTGCGCATCAACCCCGTCATTTCCAACTCATACTAATCCAACTTATAATAATAATAACAAAAAACGTTGTAATTACAAGTCCCATCTGTAATGTACAGCTGGTCCCATTTTCGTATGTTTTACGGGGTATCTCGCTTATTGTTTAGGTTAGAACCTTGCGGTTTTCGCGACACCGTGCTATTTTTTAATGAAACCAACGATGCCACTAATCAAATTTGCCATAGCCATCTTAGTTTTTGTGCTACAGGGTGATTTTGGAAAAATTGCATTTTCAGTCATCCCCTGTAACTCTGTTATTGTCAGACACATTAAAAAAGTAAGAACTGATATTTGTAGATTTTTTTACGTAGAATCCAGTGGCGTAATCAGATTTTCCTTATAGGTCACAGTTTTTGAAATATTGACATAACCTATTTTTTTATGGGACACCCTATATGTTTTTTTAAAATCTTTTTCCCCTTGCCAAGAGCTTTTCAAAAATATACCATAGTCTATATTTATTTTTATAAATAACGTGACAAAATGATTTTTTTCTATAATTTACATTGATAATGGTGGATATAGTCTGTAAAAATAAAGATTTTCTATTTCGGCTTAGCGCTTTATTACTCTGAGACATTGGAAATATACAGCCGTTTCTTTCTCGCGACAATGGAAATGTAATCCTATTCCAGAAGTTACCAAACGTTTTCAACGAACTCAGTTCGGCACTAAATTCAATATTCCGGTATCTCAAATACTTTTCCAGATATTAATGTAATGTGTGCTTCTTAGTTCTACTTTTGTTTTGTTTTATTTACAAGAATGTACGTTATGTTCTGCATGTACAATTAATGTCACTATTAATAAACAATAAAAACTGGTTTATGCATATCAATTCCTTTTTAATTACCAATTAATGATTTCGTTGTTGCACGTTTCAAAATAAATGAATTATATTAAGTAATAAACCTCTGCATCCACACACAAAAAAAAACTTTGCAACATAGTTAAAATTAAAAATCGTTCAAAACGTTTTATAACTTCTGGAATAGAATTAAAATTCCATTGTGTTTACCTCTCGCGAGCGGTCTTAAGTCATTGAGCAGGTAATTTACGCTTTCACTTAAGTCGCGTACGTTTCTATTGAAACCCAAACGTTAGAAAGAAACGGCTGTATATTCCCAATGTCTCAGACTATAGCCGTGGGTAATCATGGTAACGCAAAAAACAAAATAATTAACGTTCTGCCATTACTTAGGTATTTGATTTTTAAAGTTTCTGCTTCTCTCAAACTATTCCTGGTTACATTTTCCCAAATTTAGTGCTGATATTTATTGTTATTCGTTGTTTTTGTTTATTGTTATCGTTCTTGTTCTTGTTTAATTATTTTTTAATATGGCTCGAAACCAAAAATTTGAAAACTTTGAGAAATATGATATGAATACCTGCTTCATATTATCTAATGAAAACGCAGACCAGGCCTTAGAACTCTATCTGAACAGGTCAGTTAAACTTTACCTTAGAATTTGTATTTATTTTATATACCTATTTTGTCATATAGATATCCTGAAAGAAGACAACCCGACAGAAGAATATTTCAAAAATTAAAATTTAATCTTTGCCAACATGGATGTTTTGACAAACCTCGACCCCGAGTTTACAACAAAGAGAACGAGGAATCAGTCAGAGATCAACGTTCTAGCAGTTGTTCAAGCCACCCCTGAAACCTCGTGCAGGAAAATAGATGGAGAGACCGGTGTGTCTAAAACAATAGTGCAAAGGATTTAAAAAAAAAACATGAATTCAAACCCTACAAGTATAAACTTGTTTATCATTTGCACCCTGGTGATGCTGAACGTAGATTGTAGTTCTGCAATTGGTTTATAAATATGAAAACTCAGGACAATAATTTTGAAAAAAAAATAATTTGGTCAGACGAAGCACATTTCACAAGTTCGGGAATTCTTAATAGACACAACTCGCGGTTTTGGAGTCGAGAAAACACCCACATGATTTTTCCTAGAGAGCGGATTTAATGTCTCCTACTTTATTTTTAACCAAAAAATAGTTTACAAGATTTATGAAGAAAACCTAAACTCTAATGGGTACTTACAAATTCTACAAGGAAAAACTATGAACATTTTAGAAGATATTCCACTGGCTCAACTGAACGATATATTCTTCCAGCAGGATGGGGCTCCAGTCCACAATGCTAGAACAATACAGAACTGGCTAAATGAACGTTTTCCCAGGAGATGGATTGGAACAAATGGACTTGTTCGATGGCCACCACGATCACCGGATCTCTCGATTTTGGATTTTTTTTTGTGGGGGTATTTAAAGAATAAAATTTATTCAAGGTAATATGCCAACATGCAACAATTAAAAATTGCAACGGAAAATGCTTTTGCAGAATTACGAAGACAATCATTTATTTTGGAAAATGAGATTGAAAGAATTTATAAACTTTGTGAAACTTGTAGGAGACATAATGTTCTGCAATTTGAACAATATTTGTGATTAATTAATTATTTTGTTTTTTACCAATGTAAATTATAGAAAAAAATCATTTTGTCACGTTATTTATAAAAATAAATAAAAAGAAGAAGAAATAAATTAAAAAAAAGTAGGTTATGTCAATATCTCAAAAACTGTGACCTCTAAAGAAAATCTGAGTATCGCCACTGGATTCTACGTAAAAAAATCTACAAATATCAGTTTTTACTTTTTTAATATGTCTGACAAAAACAGAGTTACAGGGGATGACTGAAAATGCAATTTCTCCAAAATCACCCTGTAGCACAAAAAGTAAGATGGCTGTGGCAAATCTGATTAGTGCATCTTTGGTTTCATTAAAAAGTAGCACGGTGTCGCGAAAACCGCAAGGTTCTAACCTAAAAAATAAGCGTAAAACATACGAAAATGGGACAACCTGTACAGAGAAAAAATTAACAAATAAAAAATAAAATAATAATAATAATAATAATCTTAAGGAAAACTTCTATTATAAACAGAAACTAAAGCTAATTTCCTACATAATGCGCTAAATTTAAGATAAATGATAAAAGTTAAACAATATGAATTAAACAAGAGTGATACAGATCAATAAACTGATCTAATAGTAATAAAACCGAGGAAAATTAAATTTTAGTCATTAATTTACCTTAGAATCAAACAATTTCGCAAATAAGATGCAAATGGAAAATAATTGTCTTGATACAAGATTATCTAGCCATTAAGCAAACCATGACTAAATTGAAATGTATCTATAATTATCGATAGCGTCGCGTTTTCCTGCTTTAAACCGAGCTGATAGCGTAGTGGTGACACGACCTTTTTAGCATTCGGGAGGTAATGAGTTCGATTCCCGTTATCGTGTACCTTGTATGAGGTTTTTTTCAGGAGGTTTTCCTCATACACATGTAGCGGCATTGTCACAACGTGTATGCACACCATGTGCGACTACTTAGGCGAATGGCGGGGTAGTATTTTCCCCCTCAAAACCCTAACTCCGTTCCTTCCGATCCTATCCTGACCACACCCATCCTTAATCCCACCTTGCATATATACGTAATGTATGTATGTATGTTGGGAATCCATGATTGTGACTGAAGGAGCTCGGAAAGCTCGAGGAGCCCGCCCTCCCCCTTGGGGAGGGAATGAAACACGTGCTCCCCCTGCTTTAAAATAGGTGTTATAAAGCTACATTTTTAGGTATTGGGAACTTGCTGTTCTATCAGAGAAATATAAAGCATATAACATAACGATTTAGCCAGAGTAAAACCACATGAGGCTAAAAATGTGTCAGGTATTAGATCAGGTGCATAATTTACTTTAGATTTTAACGATAACATGAGGTTTAAAACTTTACCAACAGAGGCCGTTAGGTGCAATATTCAACTTGATTAGTAATGTTAAGCTTCGGAGCCGTCGTATAATTAACATATCTTAAAGAAAAGAAATCGGCAAAACCACGAAAACATGATTATCCAAATGCATAATGTTACGCAGGTTACAACTGTTTTTCGAATTTCTTACAATAGACCAAAATTTGTTAAGGTTTATACAAATATTTTGCTGAATTTTATTTAAGTAATTGTCATAAAGAGAACTAGATAAATCCTTGGATTGTTGTCTTAGATTAGAAAAGTGAATGTAATCCTCCAATTCACGTCCAGTCTTTTTGTAAATATAATGAGCTACTTTTCTTTTATTAAATTTTTCAAGTGCCTATTAAATCATGGTGGATAATTGCTACGATATATTGTAATGCGAGGTACATACTGATTGACTAAGTTGTTGATAATCTCGTAGAAACATTGAACCATATCATCAGCACATTTTCCCTTAAACACACTTTCCCACTGAACTGAGACTAATGCATTGTTTATGCTAACATAATCTACTTCCAAGAAATTCAATTTATACTCACAAAAATTAAGGTAGCTAGTATTAACTAAAGTTGTAAGCAAGTTGGGTAGCAATAAGTCCACCGCTGGTGTAATTCGTAGCTTACAGGAATAAAAAAAAAACAACCAAAAAGACGCCACAATTGTTAGGAATCTCGTTCACTTGACTTAATTTTAATTATGTGTATGTATCACGGACGATATTGACTGAAGCAATCGTTAATGACGAACTCGTTAAGTGTGGATTGCAGTAAGCGAATCAAATTTAGGTAAGGTGAAATCACCGCAAACTATATAATGCAATTCCTCAAAGGTACTGCAGTGAGTTTGGTATCCAACGCTTTGAAATCCGGGATGGATATAGACAGCTCCTAACAATATATGTTTTAACGCCAAATTCAAGACATACTTACAATTGTTCAACAATGTCCACACGAGTTGAGATTTCACAGGATCTCAGATTGTTCTTAGCAGCAATCAGAACGCCGTCGCTACGCTGTTTGGAACTAGAATGACTAGAGCGATAATACTATAAATGTTAAAGGGATCAAGTCCTAATTCATTATTAGACACATAGTGATTAAGCAAGATCCAATAATAACAATTATGTCATAAACGCTACTGATTGTGTTCAATGAAGTATTTTATCCTAGTACGAAGGCATCCCACGTTGTGGAAGTAGATATTTAGTTTGTGAATGGAGCAAACTCCAAGTTTTATTGTGAGCAATTGTTGGAATGCCATTTATAAATTTGACGAAAATATCCCTTTCGCCAGTTTCTTTACGCTTTTTAAACACATCCTGAATATGTTTCAGGTAATTCATTTGACCGGTGTACAATCTGCCCGAAACTTTCAACTATTTTGAGACTGCAATGTGTTAGTAAGTAATATACTGTTTACTATTTCGGGCGTCAAAGTAGATAATTTTTATAGGACGAGGAGGCGAACCCAGTTAACCTATTCTTAAGATTATTTTCAGAACAGGAAAATTGATAAGAGGGGCCATAATAATAGCTAGTTTTCCAGAATCCTCAATTAAACGATCTTCTAAATTGTAAGGCATTCTCATGCCACATGTTCTCGTTTCTGTAAAACCAGCCGCAAAACCTTTTTGAGAACCGAGCTAGTTGAATGTGTGGTAACACAATCGGCTTAGCATTTTGGAAGTAATGGGTTCGATCCCAGACCGTCTACAGTTTTTTTATACACATATAGCGACATGATCACTGCTTATGCTCACATCATGTGCTGCTATTTAGGCGAATGCTGGAGTGGTATCTTCCTCCTAAGAAACCTAGCTTCATTCCTTCAGGCATTTATACATAATGATATATGTATCCTGGGAGTCCATCGCTGTGGCTGAAAGAGTGTGGAAGAAATAAAACACGTTGCTTTCCTTTCCATTCTTCTTTTTTGAAGTAGAATCCTTTCCAGTTCACTTTCTAGATTCATTCCTACCTGTTCACCTGCTATACCTAAAAACATCAAAGTTCGCAATTGAATTACACCATCAGTACACGTTCACCCGTCACAGGTGTCAAAACCCTACAGGAATACATGCATACAAATTATACGCCGTTTTCAACAAAACCTTACCTAGAAACAAACTCGCAGATTTTCGAGCCGTGTAATACTATTCTTCTCCCCAAAAATATCCGTATTATTCGAACAAATACATATATACACATTAAACACCGAATAACATACATTTTGAGACTCATCCTGTATATTCGCAAAACGCATGATTAATTTCCTGATTATTTCTTTATGTATAAAAATCAATTTTAGTTCCCAGTTACACCAACACAACCATTTATTTTCCTTTGATATAAAATTGTTTGCCTCGAAAACCATAAAGTTAATTCTTTTGAATAAATAATTTCAGTTATTTCCCAAAATTACGTTCGTTTGAGAAGGACTTAATGATGAGTTATTTTGCTTTCGTTTGATTCAAATATTTATCTAATCACCCAGCTTACATTAACAAAAACAAAACAAAAATGAATATTTCACGATCTGGATCCTTTTCTTGAATAGAAATGCTTTTCGTATTATTGTAACCTTGCAGACAAGTAAATTCCCAATTTACATTAAATTGTTAAATTTATTTCTTCTACTTCTTTGATTACATATCACCACTAGGTCAAATTTGTCCAACTAAACATTAACCTGTAAAGAAAACTTACCTGTTGAATAAAATCCCTATGAAATCGATGATTTTTTTCCTTAATAATTAATTATTTCTAAACCAATACAACTGCAATTAATCATCATACTCTCACACACAAGTTACACAGAAAACCACTTATTTTCTTTGTAGCAAGAATATAACCACCTGAAAACGTGATATAACATTGTATTCACAAATTTTCAACCTCAATGATTGGGTTATACTGGTATAAACAAAGTTCGTCATTTTATTTCACAAGGATTACTACAACACACCAAAAATCTCGCAAATTCAAATACAAAGAGAATTGTATTCTCTAATAAGAAAATTATATTTCTCAAAAAGAAAACGTGATAAAATTTGATTATTAACAAAATTGCTAACATAAGACCACCAGTATGACTTAGTTTTCTTTGTGTTCAGAGGCGAGAACGCCATGACAAGACCACCACCCGACCGACGAAGTCTCAGAAGATTTGTAATGGGTTAATTATTTATTTTCAACGACTCGAGCCAAATCCAAAGGGTGGGTTCTAATTCAATCACAGGCGTGTACACCGGTGCCAGAAAAGTTGCCTACATACCAGAGGTGCAAATAGCAGCTTCAGTTTAAGAATATTTTTTACTTGTTTAATGAATTAACATGTATTTTTTTTTTTGTAAATTTGTGAGAAGAATGAATAGCTGTTTCGTATTACTATATGCAAGTTTGACTGCCATTACGATGGATAACTGTTATATTATTAAGTATTTATTATGTTCACATTATTGTGGTTAGTTAGATCTATAGAGTTTATCTTTTTGATTGTGGATATATACTTTGATTTGTCATACATAGGAATACTATGTTGCTTATGATACATTTAAAGGGTATGGAATAAAGTTTTATGTTATAACTACACTACTGCTGTGCCTAACATTATGCATTTGGATAATGGTGTTTCCGTGGTTTTGCCGTTTTATTTTCTTTAATACATGTTAATTATATGACGGCGTCGGAGCTTAACATTATTAATCAAGTTGAATATTGTATAACGGCCTCTGCCAGTGAACCTCATATTATCGTTAAAATCTAAAGTAAATTACGCACCTGATCTAATTCCTGCTACGTTTTTAGCATCATGTGCTTTTACTCTAGCTAAACCGTTATGTTCTTTGTTTTCTACTTCTCTGATGGAACAGAAGTTTCCAATATCGGGAAATGTAGCTTTATAATACCTATTTTAAAGCAGGAAAACACGATGCTATCGATAATTATAGATGCATTTCAATTCGGCCATGGTTCGCTAAATGCCAGATAATACTGTATCAAGGCAATTATTTTCCATCTGCAAAAATGTATTAATTGGAAATCAACACGGTTTTTATGTGGGCGTTCAACAGTTACAAATATGACCGATTATCACGCATTCATAATTAAATCTATGGAGAATGGTTATCATCATCTACACCGACCCTACAAGGCCTTTGATCGAGAAATTTTTGCGAAATTGAATGCCGAATATTATTAACTGGATAGCATCATTTTGTCCAATCGCATACAAATAGTTAACACAAACAATTCCAAATAAAGGAGTACCACAAGGTTCATACTGTGGCCCTATCTTATTTATACTTTTCATAAACGATGTTGTTCTTACTTAAAAGATTGTCGGTACTTACTATTTGTTGAAGATCTAAAACTGTTAAATCTAATAAGGATTGTTTTCTTATTCAAGAAGATCTAGATAATCTAAATAGTTGGTGTAAAGTTAACAATCAGATTTGAATTTAAATAAATGTAAGGTGATAAACTTTTATCAATCCAAGTGTAAAATAAACTGTTTGCAATACAAACGGTGTCATTCACGAAAGCATTAATGTTATAAGGGATTTAGGAGTTAGCTTTAATCACACAAATAAGGTATTTTGAACTTTATAATAATTATAATATCATTACATACATAAGTTCGATATTTATATTTTGAACTTTACAATTCTACTTTACTTATTTGTGCGAGTAGACGACCCGGATATTAAATCGTTAATTTATCTAAATCACCTGTAATAAGATCTGATTACAGACAATTCACCGAAACCTGGTTAGAACTTCACAAAGTACCGATCACTAGGGGTTCTGTACACGACCATACCCTAGAGAGGGCAGCACGAATATTGTAAAAAATATTTACATTATTAATTTATACCATCACTTTGTTATTACAAGTTATTCTTGATCAGTTCGTTTTATTTGTGATAGTCCAATAATAAATTGTAATGTAAATTATACTCAACGTACACCTAACCATTGAAGAGTAATCGTGGACGATCCGGTGTAAGCAATCCTTATGTTGATTAGGAGCAAGTGACAATACACTCTCTTCCTAATATTAATTCTTATTCGTTACATAACTACCTAAAAATCAGAAAACTTTAAGAAACAGTTTGTGTTATATGAAAGAAAAAGAAAATGTGCAACCGAGTAAGTGTATACTCACCATTTTTTAGTGTAAACATGTACACGTGCGATTTCTGAAAAAAAAAGAGAAAAATATATTAATATTTAAAGACTGAATATATGTTCAATTAGTAAATTTGTAAATAATATGAAACATTTTGCACATCAGCATTAGGTGTTCGTTAGAACGCTCTACACCGAATTTGTAATATTAATAACAGAATAAAAATTATGAATACGTCCTTTACTTTATAAAATGGAATAGTGCACAATCCTTTCACAAAGGTGGAGTGCTGCAATTATTAATTCATTCGAGACGTTTAGTATCGTCCATTGCAATTTGCAAAAATAGACGTATCGTGTTCAAGAACTTTTACGGAAAAAAATCTGGTGAATAAATTTCACCATTTGGCCATTTCTTAAAACTTTAAAATGTACTTTTGGTGTTAGCTTCAAAGCATTAAAAACTGATTAAGGTCTTATTGGGGAAGAATTTTTTTGTTATTTTTTCTGTATCTCCTGTCGTTGAGTAGATAATAAATTAATTCTGTGTATAAATTTTATTAAAATTTATTACAACGTTAAAATAAAATTTTGATACGAGGTTTAAAACAGTAAAAGTTGGCTAAGGGATTGTAGAAGAAGAGTAGATTATTGTTTTTTTGACGCCTCTATAAACTATATTTTAATTTTTTTGTATAAATATGAAAGGCCATGTCGGCCATTTCTTAGAATTTTCAAATAACAAATTTTGGTACTGGTTTCAAAATGTTGAAAGCTAATTAATAGGGGAAGTGGGAAATTTTTTGTTATTTTTTCTATATATTCAGTCTTTTGTCAGATATTTGGAGAAAACTATATTTTTAGTTATATCTATAATTACGACAAACCATCTCCGCAGTTTAAAAGCAGGTCATGGGGTTTTAGGCGAAGAGCGATTTTTTTATCTGTTAGAAATATCTCAAACCGTTGCGTATGTTGAAATTTCAATTTCGGCTATTGTAGGAGTGTTCGTTCCTAGTTTTTGGTATATGGTTCCTCGTTACATAAGGCGATAGGGGCTTTAGAACAGTATTCGATATATATATATATATATATATATTATATATATATATATATATATATATATATATATATATATATATATTGAAAAACTATAATTTAAAAGGTACCCAGTCGTAAATGGGCCCTGGCAGCATTTTTTTAACAAGGAGCCCTTTAGATTAGCTTGAAGGGTCCCAGTTTGGAGTTAAGACGTGAAGGGTCCGATAGCCCTTGCGATAAGCTTGCACAAGGTGACCCAGTCTTGTCGGGGCCTTGACAGCCACGTTTTTCAGAATGTAGCCTTTGCGTAAGGCTTGGACAAGAGGGGGTACTTTGGAGGACTGAGCCCCAACAGGGACTTGTTAGTCATTGAACAGCTTGCTAAGAGAAGCTCTAGGGAGGCTTTGGAGTTTATTCTGTTCTATGTCTGGGTTCCCTGCAACCAGCTGGAACAAACGGGATCAGTTTGAGAGCGAAGTCCTTAAGAGGCCCCATATAAAACAATCAACATGTCACACTTATTCAACATTTTACAATTTTATGTCATTGTAAAAATTCGTGGCATTGTGATAATATCAAGCCAATTACCCCTGGTTCAAATTCTAGACTTTTTTTATTCTACGAAATTATGTTAATGGAGTCGCAAATCTTAACCTAGTACTTCCCCACTTTGTTCAGATTCCTACACTATTCTAAACATTGCAATGGTCCGGTACCGTAGCGGTGATATCTTCTTTGATCTGCACAAAATAATATATCACATTCCTCCCAATTAGGTATATTCTCTTTCATACACAATCCAAAGTGTTGTGTCGGCAAGCATAAGTTCCCACGTTCCTCAAAATGTTCCCCCGCCTACAGACCAAATTGCGGGACGACAAAACAACAAACAGTTTGACTCGGCCAATTCTCAGAAGGAAGTTCTCATAGCCCAATATATCTTTGTTTAAGCATGGTTGATAAGTACGAGGATGATTGGAGGAGACGTGAGACTAGAAATGAGGGACATGAGTTGGAGCATTAATTTTTTTACTTTTCAACGTTTATGCCTGTTTTGCAGTGATCTTATTCAAGGCTGTCAAAATATTGCCCCGTTGAAGCAATTACTTCTTTGTCAATTCTTAAACTACTTTCCAGTAAGGAAATGTTTGAGCTTCTGGAATAGGTGAAGGTCATTCCGAGCAAGAGCTGACAAGTAAGGTGGGTGCGGGATAACCTGAAAGCGATTCAGCAATTGATGTTTTTAGTTGGTCCAAAGGCGGCAGCATAATATGCTCTGTTGATGGTTTGGCTCTTCAGATAGTTAATGAGAAGTACCCTCGATTCCCAAAAATCGTAGCCATTACTTTATCGTCCAATAAAAACAACTTCGCCTTCTTTGGCGGAGGACTGCTATGACGTTTCCACTTTTGTGATTGGCGTTTTGACTCAGGAGTGATGATAGAGAAGTTTGATCGATTGTAACAAAGCGGCGCAGAAAATCAACCTGATTCCTTCCAAACAGCTTCAAGTTGTCGCTCAATGTTCGTATCCTTCCTTGATGAGCATTCAGCAATCGTATCACTCATCTTGCAGATAGCTTAGACATGTCTAATTCATGCAAAATTTGATGTATGCGCTTAATTGATAAGACTATATCATGCACTTATTCGATTGTTTCCGGGGTTGTTTCCGTCTTTGGAGGTCTTGCTTGTTCGTAGTCTTAAATGCTCAAATCACCATATTTTTCAATAATTGTGGTCGTGAAGAAATTAGGTTTGACCTATCACGCTAAAACGCACGGCAACACTTAGGACAATGGGTAGAGATGTTGAATTGCCAAGAGATACCTATAAGCGGCTACCTTAAGTTTATTCATATCATAAGTGATAGAAAAACAGCAACTAAGGAGATCATTCCAGAGTTTAGAAACCGTGTAGAAGAATGTGAATTGCGCTTGTTTAGTACAAGTTGAGAATTATACCGTGTATTAATGATGTGAATTAGCTAACCAATTATTCCTAGCAAAGGTAGCCCGAGATGGCATCAAAGAATGTAATTCAGCAGCGCAATACCCACTGTAATACCGATAATATAAAGAAAGAACTGAAACCGTTTTTCTATGCTTAAAGGGACTGCATGTAGGAAGTTAAGGACGAGTAATTTATACGTTTAATTTCTCTTTTTTGAATAGAATGAAGACCGTATTGGAGTGCACCAACCCAGAGGTGAGAATCATATTCTAGATGAGGTCAAATTTGGGCCTTATACAGCAGAAAGAGTTGTTGGAAGGTAAAACACTGCTTTGATGTGTACAGAAAGCCTATTTTACGAGCAGCTGCTTTAGTAGTTGACAGAATATAGTCAACCCATGATAGATTTGCAGATACAGCCATTTACAACATAGTAATATAGTTTTAAAACTTAAGATCTGAGCCATTCATGCTTACAATAGGAAATGATCCATCTTTTTTGGATGGTATAAGGCAATACTGAGTTTTATTGGGATACGACGAATGTCTTTGTTGATTGAAATTGTCATTTCAGCTTTACGGCCTAAATTTGAGATAGAACGTGGATTACCACTATGAGTAGAATGACATGAACTACAAAGAAGCGTACTGTCGTTAGCAAAGCAATGGATCGGGTTAGTTGTTGAAGAAATAAGATAATTTATGTGTAGCAGAAAAAGTGTACGTGATATAACTGATCCCTGTGGCACGTCTGCGTTAATGCTAGCTTCTTTTGAAAAAAGGCCAACCACGTCATGTATTCGTCTTTTGTCAAGGAAACTAGTAACCCTATTGATGAGCTTGTCATTTAACCCAGATATAGTGGGTTTGACAAGTAAAAACTTATGCCAAATTTGGTCAAATTCTTTTGAGATATCTAAAGCGACAACTGTTTTCATTGCTGTAATGTATTGTTTCAAACTTGAGTCACACATTAAAGAAGATCACCTGCCTAAAACCATATTAGTAGTCGCTAAGGAGTTTGACGTAAAGAAAGCAGCTGCCATGGTGAGGGAAATGCCCTCGAACAGAGCTTAAATAAGACTGATACTAGTTCGGGGGACCATTTCTTCAAGACCATCTTGTCTAGTCGTCTCATTGAGATCAAGTCTAGTGATTCTAGGAACTTGTACCGAAAATAAATTGGTTTCATAGCGTATGAAGAAGCGTTGACTAGGGCACTTTATAAATCCTTAAAGTTCTATAAATATACTTATACACCCATGCTATAAATTTTAGCTACTTAACAGTTTGGGTAATAAATAGAAGATTTGGTGCCTTATGCTCAGTCGTAGATTAAAGTGGGTCAGGTTCATAAAATTATCGATTTGCCTTACTAACCAAAAATATTTACATGTTCGCTTTAAAATCGGGGTTGCTTCTTCCTGAAACTAATTGTTAAATACTCGGACGCCAACTTGTCTTTAAATATGGAATAAACAAGTAAACCATTATACAATAAAATTAAAGGAACATTTCTACAATAACAACTTTTATTACACAACCTGTATTTCATTATAAATTGAAATAGTTAATGCTAATGTTAGTAACGTTATAACCTAATGAATACTTAATGCGTTTTGGAAAGTGTTGCGTAATATTACCTCAGGATTGAAATAAATCTGGAATTGTATGCTTTATAATTCCCAAATGGATAAATTTTCAGTATTAAGGGGTTTTAGAATCCCACTTCCCATTAACGCAGGTGATTATCTCACTCTTGATTAATCGTAATCAGTAAAGGTGAAGTTAAAGTAAAAAATAAAAAGTAAGCGTGAAGGTAAAAAAGTGTCTGAAATGCAAACGTCTCAAACATTGTAAAATAACTTTAAATGAACTAACCATAAAATTTATAGCACTTTAATAAAAAACATTTAACAGAGCAAAAATTGATCCACCTTCTTAACTCAACCAAGAAAGACGCTGCCAACAGGTCTTTTGCACATAAACATGTCTGAAATTCAATGTGCAAACGATATGCGTACGAGTTCGAATTAAAATAGATAAATGCATGTCTTATGCAACTAGATATGCAACATACGCTGCACGAAATGCACGTTAAGTTGCCTACATAGAGGTGAATTATTAACAATACGTTCGAAGTTTGTAACAGCACATTTTGTCCAAAATCATTGAGACCCCGGTTTGATGCAAATAAATCCACAAAAAGGTTGGCTTTGTCTACAGAATCAAAAACTATAGATCCATCAAATGGTGTACTAAAGTGTTTAATGGCTTTAGCTAAAGACCAATATTTACGACTGCCCAATGGAGATGTGCTAGTTCATTGCGTTTTGTTGTTCAAACAACCTTTTAGCTTTAGTGGTAACACTTTTGCAGGTATTTCCTGCACCAACGTGTTCTACATGACTCTCGATCGGCTTATTCGATTTCCATTTACTTTTCAAATATATTGTATTATTTTGGGGGAATTTAGCTGATTTAAGCACCACACGGTGCTATAAGTGTTGCGAATAACAAAGCAATTGTCATCCAATGTTTACTGCATATCGGTCATGTTTAGCTTCTTAAACTGCATCGCGTTTTTATCAGTTTCAGCATTTTTCATTCAAACCGTTGTAATTTCTTAAGTGAACGTCACAGATCAACTGAACTTCACCTGTCAGTAGACAAGAATTCGAAAATGATGTTCATTTCAAGTGCTAGAGGCCACTAGTAGTCGAATCTCACGTCCGGTCAAATCATCCTAGTCTATTTGGGATTGCATAAAAAGTTGGATTAATGTCTGTCTGCTTTTCCCATATTTAACTAAGCACTTTAGTTGATGTTGTGATGCTGGTTATGTTATTAAAAAAAATTGTGATATCAAGCTGATTGCAATCCCGCGATTTGTCATATATTATTATCGCATTAGCGCGGATTTGTCACGTCACAGCAGACAGTCTATGTTTTCCATAAATATTAAGGTGGAAATTAAAACATTAAATATATACTGAAATACAGCGATTGTGAAGGATTTAATCTTTGTTATCCATCTTGGATATACTCATAACCAAAGATTAGAGAAATAGAAGATGGGAAACGTAGATAAGACGAATATAATAAATACTGCCCCAAAAAATGAACGTATACTTACATCTGAAGCACCAGAGAGCACCCTAGAATTCCAAAAGAATAATCGCGAAATTTAATTTCACTAATCAGCTATTAGGCGTATTTTTTACGATTTAGGAAAATGAAGTTGAGATAAACAAAAAAAAAAGGTTTGTAGTAATAACGTAGATTATATTAAAATATTTTGATACAGTTATACATTCACATTTAATTTTAACTAATATTATTTTCAATCTCACTGTATTTAATAATAATAATAATAATAATAATAATAATAATAATAATAATAATGGTTTAACTGAATTTAAAAAAAAAATATGACAGGACACAAAATAAAAGAAACACATATTATATATTATAACTAACACTAAAAAGCATAAAAACTATATGCACGTAACAAGATAAAAAACACAATGAATATTAAATATAACGAGATAACAAACAAATATATTCAAGCACGATGTTTACATGAGCGCCATAAACATATGGTAGACATGTAAACAAAATTTTGGTTTTCTATAATTATTTGTTATCGACTTGTCTATGTGAATACACCTGAAGCGATAGATGTCGCTACCTTCGCCTTGGTCGTTACGTTTCTCATCTGTTTTACTTCCTAATCTTTGCTCATAACTGCATTAAGACCAACGATTGAGCCTCCAGAACAAGTAGATACAGACAGTTCCAAAACAAAAGATTCTTGACATATATATTGTGCTGTCACTTAAACTGTTCGTAAAATCTAACCGTTGAATAAAATATTAATTTTACAGCTAACTTAGAATGAGTTCTTAAATCTATTGTTTGTACGCTAATGGCCTTTAACAATGTTACAGAAACCTCTTGTTTATTAAAAAGTTTGATTATCGATACCGAAGTTACGCTTTGTTATTTTGTTTTGAAAACTACAGGCGATGTAATATAAAATTCCTTGTACCTGATTTTTCTTACATATTAACTAGGAGAATTTGTTATTAAAATTCCACATCGTATAATTTTCGCATAAACGTAATATACCTTCTCATGAAAATAGAAAATACTTGTCTGTATACGCTGTACCAGTGGTATATCGCATGTTATAGAGAATTTACAAAAAAAAAAACTACTGTATCAAGACAAAATCGAATACGCTGAAACGTTGTAAATTTTTGTATTTCCTAGTTTACACTGTTCATAGAGGTTACTTTGTGGTATTTAGAAAGCTATCCGAAGTAGTCGCAGCCTCAGGGTAAATTCTTTGATCTCATCATTCTCTACTTACCATTTAAACTTTAATTGTGTCACGTTGTTCAAAAGTTTGTTTATAAAGTCAAAAGAAGTTTGAGCATAAAGTGATTAATATTTTTATTGCATCAGGAAATCAATTAGAAATATTTTCATTCGTTACTCACGTGTAAGCGATAATTAACCTAACAAACCAACTACACAATACACAAGTACTAATGGTAAAAATTCTACAAATCAGTAGTATTATTAACATTTTGAAAGTCGACCACATTCTTATCAGTAATAGGAAAAAAAAAAGGAATTAGCAACATATTTCCTGCTCTCCCCAAAGGAATACGCACATTACGTGCGGAAATTTAAGCAAATATTGGGATAGTGTCTTCCCCCTCAGAACCCTAACTCCATACCTTCCGATCCTATGCAGATCGCACCCATCCTTAATCCCACCATGAATGTATACGTATGCATGGAATCCATGTTGTAGCTGAAGGAGCAGCCGCCCTCAGTAGGTAAGATTGGAGACTTTTGAAACCACCACAATTCCCACATTTCCAAGGTTACCACAATTTCAAGGTCACACCAGCTCAAGGTTATAAAATAAGCAGGTCATGTTTGCACACAACTTTCCCAAGGTCGCACATTTCTAAGAATACCACACTGTAAGGTGTAAAAAATACGAAGGTCACTAACACTCAACACATTCTCAAGGCTGTTTGCGCCGTACCTACTCAGATAGACATCTCACTTTTTCAAGGCTTACTCATGTAATTTTTTACACTGCATGTACAAATGTAATCAGTGTATCATTCAGATATATGATTTTCTCTAGGAATAAAACATTTTGATTTAGCACGAGTGCAAAAGGTCCTTTCCACTTCTGTATCATTACACTTGCGAGGACGTGGTGCAAGTAATTGAGCGTACGTGCAGTGTGGTGCCCATCGGAGATGTTCCTGTAGCGGAGTGTCAGATGACCGCTATTGATATATTCGAACTCCACACATGAAGCATTCAACCGTATCGTCTGAAGATATGGAAATGAACCCTGCTGCTTCAAGCGATGTAGGTGAGTGAAGTCCAGACCATGTTCGATACGTAAGTAAACGTTTATCGAAACAATTGTAAAACTGAGGATAATGAAACGTTGGTGTCACATCTTCTCACCGTAGAGCACAGTAAGATACTGACAGGAAATAATTTATTATATACAATACATACATTATAAAAAAAACTAATTGTCCAAATAATACACTTCTCCGTAGAGTATGCAGGAATTATCTTTATATACCTCGTGCAGCATTGTTAAGGGCGCTCTATACGATGAACACCAGTATTCTTGATGTGATATGTAGTAAATTGCGACCCATCGATCCATATGTGTATGATGGTCAATAACTCGGCATTCACTTGGTTGCAATGTTTTGTAGCAGTCATGGCATAAATGCATATGACCAGCAAGATGATAACAAGTATGAGGAGCAAATGTGTGGAATAGTATCCCAAATTACCCATGAAGGCATGATGGTGGAAGTAGCGAATAATTTTCAATAAAATCTTTACAGACTTGTAAAATTTTTTAAAAGGTATTTTGTGAACTTTCGGACTTGTAAAAGTTTCAAAACTTCCTTTATGAATTTAGAATAATTTTCAATAAAATCTTTAAGGGGCTTGTAAAATGTACAAACGTTATCTTTGCTGGCTTTCATCTTTTTTATATTAATAATAGTAATCACTTTTAGATGCTGTAAACCCAAGTGTAGCCGTCAACCGTAAACAGAGGTAAGAAAGCGCTTTCATGTATTACTGCCACAGATGAGTAATTTAAATTTGTTTGCTTTTAGGTAGGTGACGAGCATGCGTGGTTTATGATCGTCCCGTAGCGGTGGGTGGACGAGTTAACATCATTAGCCACATTGTGATACTACCGCGGGATGACACTCCCATCCTGAGGAGGTTGCTGGGAAATCGACCTCATACGAATCACGCGCAGGATGTGATGGAGCTGCTCCAGGAAGGAGGTAATGCCGGTTACCGGATGGAGAGCGAGCAGTATTTCGACAAGGATGACTGTGAAATAGCGTTGCGGCTTTTGGATATACCACCTCCAGCGGACGATTTTGATGTGGTATTATAGCGCACGTACGAGCAGGCAGACGTGAGCCGTATGAGAGGAAGCAGTTTCCCGTGAGTGATCAGGTAGTATTGCATCATATCTTAAATCCTGACTGCACTGCAGAGTTTGGGGATGAATGGTCTCCACTTGCGGAAGAGCGTTCATCGTCAAGCTCTGTGGCGCAGCCGGTGTTGGGGAAAGAGGAATCTGCTATTACTCTGACACCTGCATGCGTTGTAGATGAGCAATCGTCCACATCTGCAACATATGCAAAGGGCAGAATAATAGGGAATTCATTTGAAGGTTTTCTGAGCCCTGCTTCTACCGTAAAATTTATGGATTAGTGGTCGTACAGTAGCTCTATGGTAGGAGGAAAAGTCAGGGGACCCATTTCTGATAGTATCCTGAGCCCTACTTGTATTGCAGAGTTCGATGAAGAGTGGAATCCTGTGAACTTTTCGATACAAGTGGAGTGATTGGATGATTCATCAGAGAGTATACTCAGTCCTGTGTGCTGCTGATTGTATAGATAATGAATGGTCGCTAAATGACTTATCAGTATCTAGGAGTCCTGCAACACCCATACGATACTTACCTGCGCAATCACCGGTGAAGGATATAGTGGAAAATGTAGTATCTTCTCCCCAGAGTATATTGAGCCCTGCATGTGCTGCGGAGTTTCTAGGAAACAGGTGGGGGTAATACCTTGCTTCCATACCAAGGCACATGGCAGGGTGAGATACAATGCTAGGTAGAATATGTGTGCTCAGCAACACTCAGACTATCATTGTTATTGTTTCCTTACCCGTACACTACTCTACTCCTCAACCTGATATATCCATCATACATATTATCCTATTGCTGGCGATATGTTACGTTGCGTCCTCGTTCACATCGCTGGATATAACTTCTTTTCTTAACAGTTATAATACATGATAGTAATGCTACAAACTAATAAAGAGCAATAAAGAGTTAAAAAAAAGGAATTATAACAAAACACGTAACTACCCGTTCACTTATACATTGTTTATGCATTCTCTCTGATACAGATCGCAATAAAACGTTTCAATGTGAATGTCTGACGAAATTTTCAAGAAAAGACTCTCTACTGCGACATAAAGAAACTGCGTGTTGGATAAGTATTCCAACTACCCCACCTTCAGAGATGGCGCAGGTTGTACCGAACTTAGCAATGTGGTGCAACCAAGTACTTCCGATGCGAACAGAACGGAAAATAGCCAAATTGCTGAACGTCTTGCACAACCTGGACCACCAGGGTTAAACAACTTAAAGGATAATGTGCAACATAGGCATACTGATGATTCCTTTGTAGAATCAGGACCATCGGGTTTGAATAACTCACGGAAGTGTAAGTCGGACCAAAGTAGTGAACCAGTACAAAATAAAAGTAGCAAAAGTGTTGAAATTGTGCATTGCACTGATTGTTCGATTGATGTTCCTCGATATGCTTTTCAAGGACACCTTAGAAGCAATAGGCATAAATCAAATGTGTGTCTACTCGTTGATACTGGGGTTGGAGTGATTCGTAATGCTTTTAAACAGCGAGTTGTTGCGTATAGACTATCACCATGTAATAACAATACGGATGTGCAGACGTTTATGGGTAACGTTAAAGTGAATGTTTTGAAACTAATACAAATTCAGTTGCAGAAACACTTCTCGTTGAAGTGTTATGTTGAGTTGTTTAGGTTGTACTTTCTGAACAGTAGACAAAGTACCGAATTAAAGTCCTTTCAGACTAAATATGATGATGTCGGGATGGTGTTGGAAAAGTATTTTCAAAGAGTAGTGGAAATCTTGGATGCTAAGCAATCAGAATTTTAGCATAAAGATCCTGGTAAGTGCGTAGTACATTATTAACATACGTTGTTCCGTAAGTCAATTTCGTATATTTAGAGGTAAACTTTCTCCCACTACCGGTTCATCCTATATGAATGTCCCGCCTGAAATTTTGAATAAACATGCCATAGTGAATGTGAAGAATATTGATATTGATAATTGCTGCTATTGCTGGGCTATTGTATCAGCATTAGTGAGACCGACGGGGTTACCACAACGGACAACTTCTTACCCTGATTTCAGGAAGTTATTCAACTGGAACGGTGTAGAATTTCCTGTTAAGCTAACATCTCAACGTTTGAGTCCAACAATAATATCTCCATTAATGTTTATGGACTGGAAGATACGTATCGTGATGGTCATCGTATTCTTGAGGTAGTGGGTCCTCTCTACTATACAAGAGATAAACAACCTATTCATGTTAATTTGTTGCTATTAGTCAGTAACCAAACGGATAATCAGCATTATGTCTGGATACAAAATGTTTCTCATTTACTTAGCAACCAAATTAGTCGACGTAATGGGGCAAAATATGTTTGTGATTCATGTATACATTACTTTAGAACGCAGCAGTGATTAACTGGACATGTGTCTCATGACCGTAATTTCGTATACACTAAATTACCTGGCGTAATTCAGAGAAACGACAGAACCGGGGAGTTCTATGCGGAAAATATACTTGCGTTTCAAAGCTATCAAAAACAATGTTTCTACCCTTCGTAATATAAGCAGATTTTGAACCGCTATTAGTACCGGTAAATACGGCTGAACCCGATCCAGAACAACCGTTCACGATGAAAACGTGTAAACATGAACCATACTCATTCAGTTATTATATTAAGTGCGGTGTAAACGATGTTTGGCCCAAATTAGAACCTTATAGGGGGGTTAATGCCTCGGAGGTGTTTATTACACGACTCGAAAGTGATGTGAAACGGATATATAATGAGCATTTTAAATCTGTTGTCCCAATGTTACCACTAACTGATGAACATCTGGCAATACATGTGCAAAGCCGTAATTGTTATATATGCGACAAGCTTTTACGGATGATATTACGAATTCATAATCACTGTCATGTCACTGGTATATATCGTGGTGAGGTACATCCAAATTGCAATTTAAACTATCAATTACCTACATGTATCCCAGTTTTTTTCCATAATCTTAGAGGTTATGATGTCCACCTGTTCATCAAACAGTTAGCGAGTGGAACTGAAGAAATTACAGTACTCCCTGTTAAAGTGAGAAATATATAGCATTCGGTAAGCATCTTTATGTAGACGAATTCATTAATGGTTGTGGCCATGGGGAAAAGAAGTACATACATTTGCGATTCGTCGATACTCTATCTCATAATTTATCAGATGATCAATGTCGAGAGGTAAGGAAATATTTTATGGATGACTTTAACTTAGTTAGAAAGAAAGGTAATTTCCCCTACGCGTACGTGGACAATTTTAATAAATTAGATGATGTCACAGTACCTTCCTATGACAAATTCTACGATAAAATGCATGATGAGAATATATCCGATGAAGAATACTGTCGCGTCTTACTGGTGTGGGATCATTTTAAGTGTAATACATTTGGGGATTACACTAACATATATTTAAAATCAGACGTATTGCTGTTGGCTGACGTGTTCGAAAACTTTAAGCGGCTATGTATAGACATGTATGGATTAGAACCAGCGCAGTATGTTGAAATACCTAGATTGGCGCGGGATGCCATGTTGAAATGTACTAAAGTAGAGTTAGAATTATTGACACATGGATATGTACCACTTTTTTAATAAAGGTATTCGTGGTGGAGTGAGTACTTGTGTTAAGCGAAGAAGTATTGATAACAACGAGTTTATCCCAAATTATGATCCTAATCGTCCAAAAGACTCTTTACAATATTTAGATGCCACGAATCTATACGGATGGAGTATGCGGCAACACCTACGTCATGATGGGTTTACGTGGTTAACTGAAGAGGAAACTTAAAACTTTGATGTACTGAAGATTAATGACGATGCTAATATTGGGTATGTGCTAGAGGTAGATATACAATATCCGCACCACCTGTATGATGAATACAATGACTACCCTTTTTTGTCCCGAAATGATCTGCGCACCACATTCCAAGGAGGAAAAATTAATTCCTAACCTATGTGATAAGACCAACTATGTTATACATTACCGATATTTAAAACAATGTATACAGCATGGGTTAATTGTTATTCATATTCATAGAATTTTACGTTTCGTCAAAGTCCTTGCTAGTACCATACATAGACCTTAATACAACTCTTCGAAATTAAGCCAAGAACAAATTCGAAATGGATTTCTTTAAATGAATGAACAATGGTGTATTTGGTAAAACAATGGAGAATGTCGACAAAAGAAGAGTAATAAAGTTATTAACACATTGGAAAAATAACGGATGTCGCTTGAGTCTGACACGGTACGTCGGAAAACCGCAATTTAAGAATTTTATTCAATTTACTGATAAATTATTTGCAGTGGAATTGTCCAAACAGGTCGTTACTTATGACAAGCCCGTATATGTTGGATGTAGTATTTTAGATATTTCCAAAATTGTAAGATTTTTTTACGATACGCAGTCATTACTGTAATAATGTAACGTTGCTCTATACAGACAAAGATTCTTTAATTGTCGAGATAACAACTGATGATGTGTATGCCCATATGCGGAATAATGTTGATGAATATGATCCAACCTTCGCCTTTTCTACCGCTACTGGCTTCACATGTACTCCCTCTGCATTTATATCCTAATTTCTCCACTAGTTCTACTGTCAAGGTTACCTGCTTCACCTTGATCGCCCCACTGCACTTTACTTCAGCAATCCTATCGTTTCAAGGCCTTTATTCACGGAATTTCTGCAAGGTTAGCGGGATCGCATCAATCACTTTAAGGATGTCTCCTTCACCTTTCCGGCCCACCACATTTTCAAGGTCTCCCATTATCCTGGTTCACTCCATTACAACGTCCTCCATTCTCATGTTTACCAATATTACAAGGTTATCATTTTCAAGGTTCACACGCCCTCAAGGTCGTCAAAACCTCAAGGTTCCCACACTTACAGTGTCCTCCACCTCTCACGTTTACCACTTTTCCAAGGTTACACAATGCCGATATCAATCATGTCATTTTTCAAGGTTAACTATACATGTGTTCTTACAAGGTCTTTCCTTTCTTTAAAAGTAGGGATACCTACACATATAGTATCGTGTTATTTCCACCACTGCCAGTATGTCTGCTAGCCCAGTGCAGAACAATTGGGATGGTAAGGAGTGCTACCAACCATTATCACTTTTTAATATAAGTGTGCGGCGAGTATGTGAACTAATTCCCAACTGGGTGCAATTTGAAAAAAAAGGGCTACTGCCTTCTACCGCATTAAAAGCATTAAAGAATACATATGAAGATGTGTAATGGAATACTGAATGGTTTTCCAACCTAGATAAAAGAATTCGCTACGTCCACCATCATGCCTTCATGGGTAATTTGGGATATTATTCACACACATTCGCTCTTCATACTCGTTATCATCTTGCTGGCCATATGCATTTATGCTATGACTGCTACAAAGCGTTGCAACCAAGTGAATACCGAGTTATTGACCATCATACACATATAGATAGATAGATAGATAGATAGATAGATGGGTCGCAATTTACCACATCTCACATCAAGAATACTGGTGCTCATCGTGTATAGCGCCCCTAACAATGCTGCACGAGGTATATGACGATGATTCATGCCTACTCTGTGAAGAAGTGTATTATTTGGAAAATTAGTTTTTTTTTATAACGTATATATTGTATATAATAAATTATTTCCTGTAGTACCTATCTGTGTGTCTTTATGAGTATTGCGTAAATGGAAGGAAATTTGTAGAGTATGGATTGTAACGTTTCGAATAAATGTAATATTTGTGGTTCTAGACACAAACATTTAATACGCAATAGATTAATGAAAATTAAACATGCATTTGTAGATCTTACATGGGAATTTGAAATACTGTTTGTAAATCAAAATCAAGTTACGCCACTGAGAGGGGGTTAAAATAAGTTGCAAATAGGTTAAAACATTTTATGTAAACATGACAATAATCATATATCCTAATTTAATATAAATAGATAAAATAACTTTATATTCTTTAACCTTACTTCGTGGAATTCCATATTGAATAGCACTAATGTATAAAATATAACATAATTCCACATGAAATGTCTTGACACACACACACACACACACACACACACACACACACACACACACACACACACACACACACACACACACACAACAATCCACAAACTACACACACACACACAACACACACACACACATCACACACACCACACACACACACACACCACACACAACACACAAACAAGCACAACACAACAAGCACACACACACACCACACACACAGCACAACACGCACACACACACAACACACACACACACACACACAACACACACAAACAAACACACAACACACAACACACAAACACACAAACACACAAACACACAAACACACACAACACACAAACACACAAACACACAAACACAACACACAAACACACAAACACACAAACACACAAACACACAAAACACACATAAAACACACAAACACACACAAACACACAAACACACAAACACACACAAACACACAAACACAACAACACAAAACACACACACACACACACACACACACACACACACACACACACACACAAATACACAAACACACACAAACACACACAAACGTACACGAATAAACACAAACACAAATAAACACACACAAACACACACAACACACACAAGCACATACAAACGCACACAAACACACACAAACTCACAAACACACAAACTCACACACAAGCACACACAAACGCACACAAACACACAACAACACACAACACACAACACACAACACCACAAACACACACAACACACACAAACACAACACACAAACACACACAACACACACAAAACACACACAACACACAAACACACACACACAAACACACACAAACACACAAACACACAACACACACACAAAACACACACAAACACACACAAACACACAAACACACACAACACACAAAACACACACAAACACACAAACACACACAAACACACACAAACACACACAACACACACAAACACACAAACACACAAACACACACAACACACAACACACACAAACACACACAACACACACAAACACACACAACACACAACACACACAAACACACAAACACACAAACACACGCAAAATCACAAACACACACAAACACAGACAACACACACACAACACACACAAACACACACAAACACACACACACACACACACACACAAATACAGAAAAACACACACAAACACACACAAACACACACAAACACACACAAACACACAAAAACACACACAAACACACACAAACACACACAAACACACACACAATACACACAAACACACACAAACACACACAAACACACAAACACAAAGACACACAAACACGCACAAACACACAAACACACGCAAACACACACAAACACACATAAACACACACACAAACACACACAAATACACACACACACACAAATACACAAAAACACACACAAACACACACAAACACACACAAACACACAAACACACACAAACACACAGAAACACACACACACACACACACACACACACACAGTCACTCACTCACTCACTCAATCACTCACTCACTCACTTACTCACTCACTCACTCACTCACTCACTGACTCACTCGCTCACTAACTCACTCACTCACTCACTCACTCACTGACTCACTCACTCACTCACTCACTCACTCACTCACTCACTCACTGACTCACTCACTCACTCACTCACTCACTCACTCACTCACTCACTCACTCACTCACTCACTCACTCACTCACTCACTCACTCACTCACTCACTCACTCACTCACTCACTCACTCACTCACTCACTCACTCACTCACTCACTCACTCACTCACTCACTCACTCGCGCACGCGCACGCACACGCACACGCACACGAACACGAACACTCACACGCACACGCACAGGCACACGCACACGCACACGCACACGCATACGT
This sequence comes from Vesta saturnalis, assembly GCA_036346205.1. Lineage (NCBI taxonomy): Eukaryota > Metazoa > Arthropoda > Insecta > Coleoptera > Lampyridae > Vesta > Vesta saturnalis. The sequence goes on along the minus strand of JARFJB010002342.1, from coordinate 189,543 downwards.
GTATTTAAAAGCTTTTCAATTTAATATGTAAATACTCGTGGAAACAAGCTCAAGCTTTTTATCTTAATATTAATTATGTTCAAATACAAATAACCAATAATCACTTAATGTCATATAACGGCGCGAAATTCGAATTTCTAATGCCTCCATTACAGCCATGGTTGAAATTCCGGTAACTGATGTGCAAGGTATAGTTGCAATATATCCAAGTAAACTTTTTGCGTAATAGTACGCTCAATGAAAAAGTACGGTACAGTAATTTTGTTGTACAATACGGTTCGCCACACATTTGTTTAAGTTGTCTCTTAGCTGCCTTCTGTCGATACATGGCACATTATACCTATTTACTTTTCCCAATATTTAAAACTTCTCTTTATAGGAAAAACAATCTAGTAGTAATTCTCTGCATCTATACCAGTGCTTAGACAACTCAGTACATCAGGGAGTATCATCAAGCCCCAAAGGTTGCAGGAATTACTAAGGAATCATTAAGTGTACGAACATTTAAACTTGTAGTTTTTTAAGTTGAACGAGTAACATGTATAAATACGTTATGTAAGCAAGTATCGATACAAATGGTGCAATGGTTGGTGACGTAAACGTACCAGTTCTGATGCAGATGACACAGTCTTATTAAGCAACAATGCAGATAAGCTAGAAACAGCCCTGAGGAAGCTTAATATAGTCTGTGAGACCATGGACCTAAAAGTAAACATTAACAAAACAAAGATTGTGGCGCTCAATAGGGAAGGTGAAAAGAAGAGTAGTGTACTTACCCTGGATCATGAAATTGTGGAATAAGTGGACGAGTTGGTATATCTGGGTAGAATGTTCACTGCAAGTGGTATAATGGGTGTCAAGATTGGACGATGGGACAATGCTGGAAGTATATGGACGATAATGAAAAACGAAACCATGAGCGCAGCTGCAAAACGAGAAATCTATAATAGCGTGTTTGTTCCGTCAGTACTGCGTGGAAGTGAGACACGGGTATGTAAAAAAAACAAAAGCAAAATAAACGAAATCCCTGTGAAGCACATGCGGTAAAACGAAGAGGGATAAGATGACTGAGTGTATAATGAAGAAGTGTGGCGAAGAAAGACGATTATTGGTAGGCATAAAAATAGTACACTATGTTGGTGTGGTCACATCAAGAGAATTAACAACTTAAGGTTAATAAAGCAGATATATGTGGTTGAGTTAGTCGTAAGGCCACAGACACAGACACAGACACAGACACAGACACAGACACAGAGACAGACACAGAAAAAGACACAGACACAGACACAGACACAGACACAGACACAGACACAGACACAGACACAGACACAGACACAGACACAGACACAGACACAGACACAGACACAGACACAGACACAGACACAGACACAGACACAGACACAGACACAGACACAGACACAGACACAGACACAGACACAGACACAGACACAGACACAGACACAGACACAGACACAGACACAGACACAGACACAGACACAGACACAGACACAGACACAGACACAGACACAGACACAGACACAGACACAGACACAGACACAGACACAGACACAGACACAGACACACAGACACAGACACAGACACAGACACAGACACAGACACAGACACAGACACAGACACAGACACAGACACAGACACAGACACAGACACAGACACAGACACAGACACAGACACAGACACAGACACAGACACAGACACAGACACAGACACAGACACAGACACAGACACAGACACAGACACAGACACAGACACAGACACAGACACAGACACAGACACAGAGACAGAACACAGACACAGACACAGACACAGACAGCCACAGACACAGACACAGACACAGACACAGACACAGACACAGACACAGGCACAGACACAGACACAGACACAGACACAGACACAGACACAGACACAGACAGAGACACAGACACAGACAGACACAGACACAGACACAGACACAGACACAGACACAGACACAGACACAGACAAAATTGTTGAATTAAGGATATACTTCGAAAATAAATTACTTATTGATTGTTTATTGTTAACATGTCAAAGTAAAACCAGAAACCGCTTTTCAAAAAGTTTTAAAAAATGTTTCAGGTCAAAGCGAGTTTTCAAAATTTATGTTTACAATCAAAGTTTTAAGTTTACCGACTGGATCATTTTTATTTTCTCTCGCCAGTTGAGAGATTTCATCTTGTCTAAGATTTATTTACCGTTAGAAAAATTCAACTTCAGTAACGATCTATCAAATAATCCAGAATTTAGTTTTTTTCGTATAAGTGTAAATGTTTGGAGTATTATTTTCGCTATTTTGCAACTTACTATCCCTAGGGTCTTCATTACGAGCTAGACCTATGACCCACTAACACCACAACTAGCGTGGATTTGTCGTGTAACAGGATATTATTTATTATTATTATTTTAATAACTTTTTAGTGCGCTAGTTTTTTTTGTTAGTTAATTTTAATTAGTAGGGTTCCTTAGTAATTTAAACTACATCCCTTACACATGTGGAGGATATTTGTGTAATGAATTTCCAATTGTATCTCTTTAAGGGTTAAGTCTTCCTGTTATATACAGGGTCTCGGAAAGGCCTTTATATAACGCTGTTCCACATAGAATACACCTTAAAATAAGTCGAGTGGAAGAGCGTTGTAAAGACCTTTCCGCGACACCCTGTATATAGTAGGGGTACTTAAACCTTAAAGACACACAATTGGAAATTTATTACACAAATATCCTACACATTTGTAAGGGATACAGTTTACAACAAAATGTAGTGGTGATGGAAATCTAGCGTACTAGAAAATGCGATTTAATTGTTCAACTTTGACATCATCGACTCGGTTATTAACGTATGGACTAAGGTAAGTTTAGTTAAATCGACTTACTTTGAGGTGTACTCTATGTGGAAGAGCGTTGTAAAGACCTTTCCAGGTGTTTAACTAATATTAGCAATGTTGTGTTTGTAACGCAACTTAAAATAATAAAAAAATGGTAAAACGTTAAATCCTTTATTTTCTTACGTACAATCGTTAATCGGAATGCTTGCAATACCCATAATACATTCTGATTCTTGTTACATATGTGCTTGCTACCTTGAAGTTGGCTGTGTCTCTACACACGCTATTAAATATAATTGTACAAACATCACAACCAATAAGATCAACACCATATCTATATACAGGATGACATAAATATTTCCCAATTAGTTTAAATTAGCAAGGATTCATTTACCAGGATGCATGTTTACATTTGCACCAATTGAATTTTTAGCTAATTTCATATTTAAATAATTAAGTGTTTAATGAGTTGACTGAAGCTTTAACGTACATTTTCTTTGTGAGTTGCATAATTTTATATGCAATTAAAATTTGAATGTCAAAAGTAAGAGATATCTATTTAAAAATACACAATATTATCAAGTCAGTAGTAATAAACCTGTTCATTATTTTAATTCACTTAATCACTCTCTCTCTCTCTCTCACCGTTCTCACACATCTTTTGGTTGGTAGACACATGGAGTCGTATTGTGGAATTCCCCAAGAAACCCAACTAAGTGCCATCAAAATGATTTAAGGTTGACAAGTTAAACTTATTTGAAATAAACTTAACGTTCCAGCTAATGAAAAAGCGTTTATTAAAAAATTCGGAACGAAGTATTTTCAATTTACATTTAAGCTACATAAACAATCTGAGAAATGCTTGGTGCATTATCCATGCCACTACACCTAATTCACAACTAAGTAAGCAAAAAAACACTGCATAAGTTAATTTATTTACGACAAATATACAGGAATTGCTCGACTTCAGTTTATTAGTAAGCAGAGAATATCAGAGGATTGTAGAGTGTAATCCGATACAGTCAGGATGAATTAGCAGTCATCAAAGGGAGAATTTCCCTCTCTACCACTACTACTGCGCTAAACGTCTGAACATTGTAACAGCTCATTTTTTTAATCGTTTGAACAAAAATGCTATGATTAAAATTAATGATAGTTTCTGTAACATTCATTTAAGCCTTTTTATCTTGAAAATTCTTCAGTGTACGCAATGCTTGTGGTTCAAGCTCACGTAACACACGTATATATCTTACTAATTTGTCAACGAGATACGTATACAGCCGCAATTACGAGAACAAATGAAGTAAATTAATATCAGTTGTTAATATGGTCCAGAGTAATCTTAGTTACACTGTTTTATCGTTTGTTTCGTTTTCGTTGTCATTCCCTTATGTTCTAACACGTGCAAAACTCTCTATCGATTTTGCATTCTGTAATTGGTTTTAGAGAAAGGCTTGCATAATCATAGTCACGCTAAGCCTAAATTAGAGTAGCATTGTCCGAATTTCATATTCATCAAGTGTAGTCCGACATTTGTCACCTATTCAAAATGCAATTAGCAGCATCAGCATAAGAGACACTGGCTAATTTCAAATTGGATTTTAAAGGGTTATTACATTTTTAACGTTAAAATATTTAGGAAAATTTTCATTAATTTATTCACAAAGATAACTCTTGATGAGAAGTAAAATAAATTTGCTTGCATATATACAAATAGCTGCACAAAGTGCACCTGAAAGGCAAACAAAAAAAGATTTTTGAACATATGAATAATAGATAAGAGTACTTTGCAAGATTTCTAAATAATTCATTCTAACGGATGAACTGAAATAACGCAGTAGATTTTCTTCTTGAATATCAAATGCGATTATGAAGACCTTTTTTACTCGATTTTGACTAAAGTAGTGTTTTTTGTGTTTGTGAAAAACACGTCTTCAAGTATTAATTTAAGATATAAAAGACCTTGACATTAATACACAAAATTTTTAGTTGATTTTGTCTGAGTATGCCAAAAGGGCTCTAGGTTTCAGAGTTGGTGTCCGGACAGTCTCGGCTATAATGAGAGAGTGTCGCGTAGCAACGGCCGCATATCCGGAATTCCACGCGAGTTTCCTTTCCAATTATTATATTCCATGTTTATTTCAGGGTATAAAACTCATTTCAAATGGGCAGATATTTGTAATCTATGCTTTAAACTGCATAATAATATTAGGGTTGAATAAATTATACGTGTCATTTGTGTTTTATGAATATATGTGGATTTATTCCATATAAATTTTATGCTACATTTCTTGCTTAAACTTTTGTGGCAACACAAAGTTATTCTTTAATTTCCCACTGTTTATAAACTACTTATCTAACCTACGTCATTCAGTGAGTAATGTAACATTATTTACTATGTTATTTAGAAGTCACTTCACCCTGTGCAAGAATAACTATAACAGTTCAATTTGCGTTTGAGTTAATTAAACAATTTCTATATATCGTTATAATTTTTAATTCACAGTACTACTGTTTTTACGTACACCCTGTATAGCAAAGTTAGAAAAATAACATTAATTGTGGAAATATTTGGTGATATATATCATTGACGACTGGTATCATTTGTGGCCTTACCATTGTGAAGGTGTCTATGGCAACCTTTATTTAGCACACCATTGTTACAGCATCATATATGTATCCAGGGGGTCCTGTACGCCAAGTTGCACGATGGCGCCACTTAGAGCATATGTGCAAAAAAAATTATGATTTTAGTTAACGGTATAGATCTGAAGATGGCGCTTCGATCGGAAAGTATAAAGTACTTGAAGTGACACCACTCGCTTTGTGGCACCATCCAGTTTGAACCGTGTGTGTTGCAAGGTTAACCAGTTTTCTGTTATTCTACGTCCCCCTTTTACTTATTACTCTATTAATTGACTCAGTAATCCTTTGTATTCGTTAATTAAGATTTTATTTACAATTCATTTTACTTACGATTGCATATTGCTTGTAATATTAATGGAAGTTAATATTTTATTCGAAATAATGCCTTTACATTTTATAGTTGTTAGCTTCAGATGTGCAAATTTACACGCAACTAGTGAAATGCATCACGCGTTTTGATATTGTATGATGAACGACTTAGAAACATGGTGAGAGACATAAAAGTAATCCGCGGATCTGACTCTGGTCCGGCCCACTTTTTGGTCGTATCGAGAGTGTGTTTAGGGCAAAAGGGGGTCTGGAGAAGGAAAGCAAATGTAGTGCGAACGTCCAGAATTAGGGTTGACAAACTAGTGGATAATACTGCGAGAATAACATACGCAGATGCTGTGAGTAGAGTTGAATGTGCAAAAAATGAGAATGAGAAAAACCGATTGTGTGAGGTGTACAGATTAAGGTACAAAGAAGCGAAGGAGGTAGTGAGAATAAGTAAAGAGGAAATGATGACTGTGCAAAGAGAGGAAATGCATAATGATTTTGAGGGAAACAAAAAACTCTTTTGGAAATGGGTCAAAACTACAAAATGTGGCAGAACGCTGTAGCAACGAAATAGTATGGGACGGTTGTAAAATGGTGAAATTTAGTAAATATTACGGAAAGCTGTACAGCCTTGATGGAAAGATAAAGTATTGAATAGGACAAACTCGGTTTGTGAGCACCATCCAGGAAGGGGTTGAAGGTTAACCAGTTTTCTGTTATTCTACGTCCCCTTTTATTATTACTCTATTAATTGACTCAGTAATCCTTTGTATTCGTTAATTAAGTTTATTTACAATTATTTTACTTACGATTGCATATTGCTTGTATATTAATGGGATTAATGTTTTTTGAAATAATGCTAGTAAAAATGGAGTTAGGGTTCAGATGAAATTACACAACTAGAATGCATCACGCGTTTTGATATTGTATGATAACGACATTGAACATGGTAGAGATAAAAGTAATCCGCGGTCTGAACTCTGGTCCGCCCATTTTTGGTCGTATCGAGAGTCGTTTAGCAAAAGGGGTCTGGAAGAGAAATGAGTCGAACGCCAGCTTGGCAGTTGACAAACTATGGATAATACTGCAGAATAACATTACGCAATTGTGAGTAGTTGAATGTGCAAAAAGAGAGGAGGAAAGATGCGTGATGTTGCAGCTAAGGTAAAGAAGCGAAGAGGTAGTGATTGAAAAGAAAGAGGAATGATGACGTTTACAGTGGAACATGGTAAGTATTTTGAAGGAATACAAATTTTGGAATGGGAAAACTACAAACTGAGATGTGGCAGAACGCTGTAGCAACGCAAATAGATGGGAGGTTGATAAGGTGAATGCTGCAAGAAATTGACGGAAAGCTGACAGTCTGAAAAGTAAGCTGTAAGGGTTAATGGTAGAAATTGGGATAAATGAGGTAAAGAAACCGGAGGGAGGTTGAAAACTAGAATTTTAAATGAATATATGGCAAATAAAGGTGTAATAAACGGAATAAGGGCAGTGTGTAAAGGTTGCCGGGCATGTGTTAGGGTGCAAGGAGGTGTGAGTGAATACTTTGATATTGAGCAAGGAGTGCGATAAGGCTGTGTGATGTCACTGTGGTTGTTCAATGTACACATGGATAAGTGTGTTAGGCAAGCATATACCGATACAAATAATGTAATGGTTGGTGACGTAAATGTACTAGTTCTGGTGTGCGAAGATGACACAGTCTTATTAAGTGACAGTGCGGATGAGCTACAAACTGCTCGGAGGATGTTTGATACAGTGTGTGAGAGCATGGATGAAATTGTGGAACAAGTGCACGAGTTGGTATATCTGCGTAAAATGCTTACTGCAGATGGTACAATGGATGGCGAAATTGAACGAAGGGTCAATACTGGTAGGAAAGTGATTGGAAGTATGTGGACGACAATGAGAAACGAAAATATGAGCCTAGCTGCGAAACTAGGTACGTTTATCCCGTTAGTACTGTATGGAAGTAAGACAGGGATGTCAAGAAAATGCACGAAATAAAGATAAATGCCGTGGGTGCGAGACTCCTAAGAAGCGCATGTGGTTAAACGAGAAGGGACAAGACACAGAATGAGTGTATAACGACGAAGTATGGCGATAGATGGATAGATAGTACATTACGTTGGTTTGGTCACATTTAGAGAATAAACAACGCAAGATTAACGAAGTAAATATATGTGGGTGAAGTTAGAGGTAAGGCCGCCCCTGGTAGGCCGCGTAAAACTTGGCCGAATGTAGTAGAATGTATGATAAAAGAAAGAATGATAAGGAGTTTTAGAAATAAACGGACATGTCAGAGCCAATGTATGAATCTTGACAAAGCCAGGGAGGTATGCAGAGATAGGAAAGCATGGAGAAAGATTGTGAATGAAAAATAAATAACAGGTAGGGATGGTTTTGCTTATCCCGCAAGGCAATGGGGTGCAGGGTATGTTATGCTATATAATAAAAAAAAAAATGCCAATTCAATAAAATCACCAAGGATTACTATATGTATATATATATATATATATATATATATATATATATATATATATATATATATATATATATATATATATATATATATATATCTGTGTGTAGGGTTACTTAGTGGCTCAGCGGTAAAGGTGTCACACTTGTAAGTGCACGAAGTTCAAATCTGAGTGTAGTCAAGTGACAAACAAAATACACCCACGTACCACACAAAATTAAAAAACACCGAACTACGCTATCATCATCAGCGGTCGACTAGGCCGGACTAAAGAAAGTTTCTAACATATATACCATCAGTAAGAAAACGCTTCGTTGCTAATCTGGTGAAAGTGAAAGTGAAAGTTTAATGAGTAGCCTAAAGGTCCTTGATCATCATTATTCATTAGAATTTGTTTGTTTTTGAAGATCTCTAAATCTACTACATGATTTTTATCAAACATATGCAGGGCTACGGCAGACTTGTCCCGACGTTTGCATTTTAGTGAGCGATTTTAGTGAGCTAGTCAAGTACATGGGAAAAAACCATAATATGAATTAGACTCAAGTGCGAAAACAGTCCTGCTCAAGGCTAAGCCTGATTACGGAAGCAGAGTCTGTTTCCGAAACGTCGCGCTCAAAAAGAAAACACTGTGGAAATAGGCCGGTCAACACAACCAATCTAGTATAGTATTGAACAATTCGTTTTTCTACGCGCGTTAGTTCGGTCTAAGAACCATATAGGTTTGAAATTTGACTTACAGCTTCTATTAATTTTCAAGTACGTAAGTCACCAGGCTCCAAAGTTTGGTTACATAGGGATCGGCACTTTTATTTTTTACTTTAAGATATGAATTATGAATACGAAGACGTAAAGAAAAAGGTACATTATTATACAGAATTTCATTAGTAAGAACGGAGTCATTAAGCACAGAATAGGTACATCCGGTGTAAGAATGAATATAAATTGGTTAAATTTCAATTGTAGGTACTTCATTGATTATTTCGCCTTTTACTTAACAACAGCAAATTACTAATGTTTAGAGAAATCTGTACACTGTTCTTATCCTTTGTTGACCAAAACAACTATAGTCATATTGCTATTAATTAGGCATTTTTAAAGAATAATTGAAATATATGTATTTGGATCAAAAAAATGATACCCTTAAAGATAAATATTTTATGCAATATGAGGGTATTTTATAGATTCCAAGCAAGTTTCAGCGAATGAGTTGTAGAACTCTTTACAAAATTTTGCCTTTATCTAGTAAATATCACTTTAATTGTGATTAAAGTATTTAAAAACATTTGCGCTGTTAAGTAATAATTTACAATTTTTTGTTGTAAAGAGTCAAAATGAGTTATTAGAAGGATGTTTGCGCTGCTAATTTAGAGTTAGATGAGTGTGTAAATAATGAATACGAAGGGAATAGCTTATCTGCATAAAGAATGATACTTAGATTTCTAGTAAAAAGTGTAAAAGTGAAAGTAAGGAATTTCAATTGTGCAGTTTGAATAATTTCTTTTAACTTGTATGTTAAAGGAAGCCAAAATCGACTATCGATTATACCAGTCCAATTAAGTAGTCTAATTAGAAGTAACTTAGAAAAACTAAATGTTAATAAAATTGTATGAAAGTGGTAAACGTTTAAAGTGGCTTATACATATCTGTTTTGCGTTCATTCAAAAAACAAACATATTCCGTTTGCTTTTTAGTCTAAAACCTAATGGTTTATGGCAATAGTGCAATAAACATGTTACTGCACGCCGCTCTTGGATACTGAGCTGATTTAAAGGGTCATATTGCAAAGGCAAAGTAAAATATAGATTGACATGAGAACTAAAAATGCAAAAGGTTTTAGGTTAATTATTTCCTTTTTTGATGTAATTAAGTAAACGTAATTAAGCATTATGTAATTAATACACCGTTAAAGTTAGATTCTAACCGCTCGAAATCGTTCCTAAACTATCTAATCCAAAATAATATCATTGAACCTTATCACTTCAGTTAACAAATATATTTTTAGGAGACAAAATACTGCTAGACTATTGCATACGTATGACCACCTAACCTTATCAACCAACGAAATATCACAAATTTCAAATTTTGAACCAAGCACATTGCAATTTGCTGTAAGTGTTACATAACCCTTACCCTTTTAGTCTTGTCAAAAAAGTCCAGGTAACTACATGTTTAATAACTGGGTAATTACAAACTGAAACTACTCGAGAGACAAGATTAATTTTTTACAGTTTTCATTATTAAACTTATGGAATAGGCAGGTAAAATATATTTCGTGCATAGTTCTATTGCTTCGATAATGATAAGAATATATTCCAGATCATTGAGAAAATTTGCACTCCTGTTTCGTCGCTCATCAATCCCGTTAGCCAGTGTTATCGGTAAGTCACTATGCGCTTAATATATTACTGTTCATAATTGCAGTACTTTCTATATTACTTAATATCTAGAACACTAATGCAATTAAATCGTATGCGTTTTAGAAAAGCAATATTTCATGCTTAAAGGAAGAAATAAGAAACGATTCTGCCCAATTGATAAAATTTGTTTTATTCTGATACATACAAATTCAAGCATTGGGCAACGACGGAATGCGTTCAAACAATTTTGGTTTTTGGTCAAAATCTACGTGGTTAAGAGATACGGCTTTAAATTTACTTATTCTGCCAACGATGCACTGATTAATCGAATATATATATATATATATATATATATATATATATATATATATATATATATATATATATATATATATATCCAAAAATCGATTGTGACATTTGTCACGTGACCATAGATTTGCCGAAAAATGGGTCAAATTGATAAGATATCGAAAAATTGTATTAAGAAATTGTATTTAGAATGCAAAAAAGACCCCATGTACCAATTTACGTCCAAATCAGAAAAAAAAAAAATAAAAAACACCATTTATTCCCCACTGCTTTTATTACGTAACATCATAAAATCTTGTTTTATCTGGAAATAGTTTTAATAACATAAATTACATAATTTTAGGTCAAAAGTAATCAAATATTTGTAAAATAGACAATTTGTGAGAGGAAAATTTAAAAAATACGATTTAGCCTCGTCGCTGGTTGTGTTCATGCCCTGTATATTGAAGCGCATGAGCTGATCTAATATTTTTAACCGGTAAATAAAATGTAAACGAACTAATATTAGTAATTAAAACTTGACAACACATTATTTATCCTTATTAAATTTAATATTGGTTAGCACATTTGAAATTAGCGATTTTTTAAATTTAATAAGTTGGCTTTGGAAAATCAAATATTTCGGCTTATAAGGATGAAAATGATTGCTTTTTAAAGTGCATCTCATAGTTTAAGATACCTAAAATTGTGTAATTTGTGTTATTAAAACTATTTCCAGGTAGAACAAGATTTTATGATGTTTCGTAATAAAAGCAGAGGGGAATAAATGTTATTTTTTATTTTTTTTCTGATTTAGTTGAAAATTGATATATGGGGTCTTTGTTGCATTCTAAATACATTTTTTTAATATAATTTATCAATATCATGTCAAATTGACCCATTTATCGACATCACAGTTAACATTTTTCAAAATTCCCGACAACTCTATGGTGTGACAAATGTCACAATGGATTTTTTGGTTGTCAGACATGCAGAAACGAACCGCCAATAGAGTTTTTCAGAAATTTCAATAATAAAATTTGTGCCATATATATATATATATATATATATATATATATATATATATATATACAGATATGTGTATATATAAAACTAGTTCGTGGTTGCGCAGGTGTACTCGTGCATTATTGGAATTCCACACTAGCTTGCCTTTTCTGATAGTGCAATGTATTTGGCTTCATTGAGTTTCCGGCGAGTCGTATTCTCGTCCTTTGCCACTATCTGCGTGTTATCACATTGGACGAGGTGGTCTTCGTTCTAGACATGTTCGGCGATTCTTAATTTTTTTGTTTTCCCCTTGCGGACGTTATTCTTATGTTCCTTTTTTCTCACTTTGAGTGGTCTACTGCTCTCTCCTATTATGCTCTGCCGCATTTGCATGGTAGATTGTATACACAATTCTTGAAATTGTGATCTTCATTGTGCGGTTTGGTTTTGCTTCCCGTAAGCCTTCTGGTCGATTTCAAGGCAGTGCGGATCTTGTATTTGTTGCCTATCCGTCGTATTTTGTCTGAGGTATCCGGTATATATGGTATTATCACTGTATGATTAGGTTCTTCTTTTCCGGTTACCCTTTCCCTCTTTAAGTTTGGTGTTAGATCGGGGTAGTCATTTTATTCGAGTGTTCTAGCAATATTTTCTTTTTCTTCCCTCAGGTTCCTCTTGTTTTGAGCATATTGTTTTCGCTCTATCGTACAAGAATTATGCCACGCCTAACTTCACACTTTTATGGTAATTGGAGTTGTAGTGTGGATACCTCCCCGTGTGGGTAAGTTTCCTATATACACTTGTAGTAAAAATGTTGTCATTCGTGTGCACAAGTACATCCAGGAATGGCAGTTTTTGTTCCGACTCCAATTCCATTGTGAATTTGATGGAAGGTGCTCGACTATTTAGATGGTCTAGGAATTCATCTAGCTTATGCTTGCCATGTTGCCAAACTACGAAAGTATCGTCCACGTATTTACGGCACATCCTTGGTTTTTCCGTGAATTCGGATATCGCTTGGTCTTCAGTCTTTGTTATATATATATATATATATATATATATATATATATATATATATATATATATATATATATATATATAATATAGTATCTTGGGGATGTCTGTGTACGTGAAAGGAAAAAAGAAAAACTCTTTTTAGCTAGACCAAGCTTTCGGAAATCTCTTTTCCTTCGTCAGAATACTACAATATAATACGAACAGTATTTTAAAAAAAACTTTATGTAAATATTAACTTACTGCTAAGTGAGTTATAAGGATAACTGAGTGAACAAGAAAAATAAGTTGAGAAACGTCAAGATCGAAATTTTGTGCCACATTTCACAAAAAACGGAAGTATAAACAGACACAATTTTCATTACTATTCTACCGAAAATCCACATTTTGTAAGATATACTTCTCAAACTAGATGGTCTTTAAATGTTTGGGGAGGTGTTGTCGGTAATCATGTAATTGGACCATATTTTTTTGATCAACGAGTAACAGGGGAAGTATACTTAGACTTTCTGCAAAACCATCTACCTAATTTGTTGCGTGTCACAGGATACGCAAAAAGAAATGTGGTTTCTTCATGATGGGACCCCAGTACATCATACAGGTCCGATAATAACTTTTTTAAATGCTAGATATCCAGAATGTTGGATTGGGAGGGGAGGGCCTGTTGCCTGGCCTGCTAGATCCCCAGATCTTACTAAAATGGACTTTATCATATGGGGGTACGTCAAAGAGCAGGTTTATAAAATACCGCCTACAACAAAGGAAGACATGAAGATTAGGATTAGAAACTGTTTTCAAAACATTAGTGTTGAAATGTGTAGAAATTTAAGCAGCGAATTTGAGAGACGTATTGCATTGTGTGTTCAACAAAGAGGCGGACATTTCGAACAACTTATTAGGTAGTACGTATTTGACGTGTTTCTAGTACTTATATCTGTATAATTAGTTACAGGTTTAGTTACATTAGAGGTGTTAAGTTTATGATTAGGATTAGGACATAATTTGTTGACTCAAAAAAATATTGTCTTTACTTTAAGTTCGTTTAATAAAATAATTATTTACATGGGGTTCAATAAATTGTAATATTTCGATCTGAAGTGCTCGATTTTTTTTGTTTCGCCGCGCCCTGCCGTCACGGCCAACTAACAACAAAACTTGAAAGCCGTATAGCCTTTTTACAATAAAAAAAATTTTAAATTGTTATTGTTTCAAAAACTACAATTTTTTGGAATATACACTCTTATACAAAGTCACCCTTATTTTTAATCCTTAATAAGATCGAATTAAAAAAATAGGGAGTTTCCATTAAAAAAAAATGACTTTATAGGTTTTTTTGAATCTCCTTTGTATTGTCCATTTTTGATCACCCTGTATGAATGTATTACAGAAATATCAATACATCCCATTAGAGTAAGTCCCCATTTCCAAGGAAACCACCCATAACTAATTGATAAAGGCTTCGTTTAGAAAAGATTTCCACCTATGTTTTGGCCTGCAAACGTCGATGTGATGAAAAGAAAAAAGTGGTACAGGGTTTAAATTTTTTATAAAATAAAAAATAAATTAAGTAAAAATTATTATCATTTTAAAAAACGGTTATTAGTTGGTAATGAAAGAAGATATGAATAAACAGTAATTTAAAATGATAATAATTATAGACAAATATTTTTCCAAAATTTTTAAATTAGCTTGTTTTTCATATTCGATAAAAAATCATGCAGATTCGCTTTCTAAAATGACACCTATTATTTGACAAAACTAGTACTTTTTTTAAATGTATCACACGTTGTCAAAAAAAATTGTTTCTAGTGCAAATTTTGGGTGTTTGCACAAAGTCTGAGCCACCCACTGTGAATTTAACTTTTTCACTATTTTCGGCAAATATAAAAAAAGCATTAAAGATCTACATTATCTACCCTATATTAGCGTATTTGTTAGTAAAATACTTCCTAAATTAATGTTTTAACCATTTTTTCATTTGTTACTTACTTTTCGGAAATATCACAAAATTTTAAAAAATTTTAACATAAGTGACTCAAAGTTGAAATAAATTTACAATTTTTACTAATAAACACCGTTATTATAATATTTTCCTTCCCGTCCCATGCACAGTATTGCCCGCTTTGAAACATCTTTCACAGCAGTTACCAAAAATTCAGTGGATATTTGCACTGCCTTCTCTCTTACAGTGTTTTCCAATTTATCGATATTCCTAAAAGGTCTTTCAGATAATTATTTACATTCCACACAAAATATTTGTCTTCTTAAACGAATACTAGTCGCGATACTCGATAATGAAATTTGCACTTTCAAAGGATCACCATCTAGAATTTTTCAAACTTACAGTACCATTGAAGATAAAGGTGGTGTTATGTGTCCAAAGGATCTGTTTGGAAAAATTGTTCTCCTCTTTCTGTCCCCTTGAAACCAACCTGAGAAATAGAATCTTATGTCAAAGTCATGTTCCTTAAGTGTAAAGATGAAAAAATGTTTAAAAGGTCAAAAATTGTTATTTTTCTAAATTCCATAAATACTATTAGTTGATACATCGGTTCGGTTTCAAATTTTTGATAAGGATGTTATTTCATTTTCTGTAACATCTAGCAGTACACTTCATTACAAATCTGTTTATTGGGATGCCTTGCTTTAAAAATATCGGCAAATTCCTATGAAGAATAGTTTCTCTACATATGAGAACTATTTCCATTCTTTCTTGAAGGGAGAGCATTATCTATTATGTTTTTATAACAAAATACCATAATATTGACAGATTTCTGATCGTACTTTTATTTATCAACGCCGCTTATATCGTTTTGCACAATCTACCTACTATTTAAAATACAATCCAGTATCGTAATGCATTGCGTATGTATGATTATTGTTTTGATAAGAAACTGTTATGTTTACTATTTAACACAATATAATAATGGTGCTTATTTGTAAAAATGGAAATTTTGTTTCAACTTTACGTAATTTATAGAGTTGGGAAGTAAGTGTTTTACTAACAAATACATTAATATGGGTTAAATAAAGTAGGTTTTTAAAGTTCTTTTTTGCCAAAGGAAGTGAAGAAATGAAGTTCATCGTAGATGGCACTGATTTTGTTTTATTTTTTATTTTTATTGAAATATCCCCAAATAATGACATATATTTCAAAATGTTAATTTAGAGGGATAGCAGATATTATTTTAGCATGATTTTTTATTGAACTTGAAACACAATTTAATGCCAGACTCAAATTTTATTTAAACTTCAAGTTAAAAAATTTCCCATATGATGCGGACCTGAAAAATGCTATATATATATATATATATATATATATATATATATATATATATATATATATATATATATATATATTACATACTATATATACTAAACTTTTTTTATTTTAAATGCAACACTCTGTATATTATTGCATATTCTGATTCTTCGTTTCATTGTAGATCAATTTTATGTATCACATGTAAGGTCTAAAATAGACTGTTTCCAAGTAATTCGACTTGTTTAGTAATAATTGACGTCTGTTGCATATCTCAGGAAATGTGTGGAGCGGTGTGTTAGAGCGGTGCGGTTTGAACTATCAGTTTAAGCATGAATTGGCCAAACTTTTACATCTGTGGAAAATGGTACCGAAGAGAGGGGGTACCAAATAGAGGGAACCGAATTTTAAAATTTTCAAACATACGTAAATCCGTTTTTTTAAATAGAACCTTAACATTTTTTATACATTTTTTAATTCGTTTTTAAATTGTCTATCAAACATCCAATACATTCCCTATTACTTAACTTTAACCGTTTTATTGTTATTTTAAGTTTTAGTATTATCTTAACAATTTTTGCTGTGTACGACACGGTAGGCGTTTAAACAAATGGAAAATATTTATTCTCTGAAAAACGTTCAAAACTAGGAATTATAAAAAAATATACAAAATTATACTCATGCAAGGTTCAAAGTATCTGTTCGATGTGGGCGCCTTCGTTTTGTAAACATAAGCGAATTCGCTGGCGCTAACATGTCTGGCGTAATCTATCTGAAAGCCTGTGTTATGCGCAATTTCATATTGTCAGAAGTAGTTGGTGCTTCCTGATACACCAGATTTTTCATATAACCCCATAGAAAGGAATCTAAGGAATTTAAATCTGGCGATCTTGGCGGCCAAGCAATCATTTCCCTTTTCCTATCCATCGTTCATGGAATCGTTCGTCTAATAATTGTCTCGCAATAATACTGAAGTGTGCAGGTGCACCATTCAGTTGGGGCAACATGTTTTATCTTATTATTAAAGGTGCATTTTCTAATTCATTTAATGTGGTATTCAAGAAATTGTGAAAAATTTGACCAGTCAGAGTGCCATTAAAGAAATGTTGACCAATAATCTTAGTACCAATTAATCAACCCCAAACATTAATAGATGCTATGTCCATTAACTAACCCATTATTATGAAACGTAGATTCATCTGTCCATAAAACGAAGTTGTAAAATTGGGGTTGCCGCTCGAAGTATATTCATCCGCAACTGACAGAAATTTGCAAGTGCCCCATAATCGGTTGGTAGTAGTTCCTGATGTAGTTTCACTGTATATGGATGGAAATGGTTCTTCTTTAACATTCGACTAACTGATATAGAAGAAATTCCCAAATAAGAACTTAATGTCGTTGACTAACTTGTGGGTCATCAATAACTGTAACCAACACCCTACATTCATTTTCTTCATTTGACATTGCTTTATCTCTGTTACGAGCTGTGTATTTTACCTTTTTGAAAACAAATCTTTCTGATGTCCGCTGAAAACTGCTTTCTTGTGGGTGCCCTCTATCTGGGAATCTTTCTTTATAAATTCTGGATGCCAAAAACAATTTTTTTTTGACATTCGCCAAGGATAAAAATTATCTACCATTTCTTCTGAATATAAATTCATTTTGAAAAAAATTTTGGCTACAAAGAGATATGCCAATTGAAAACCTTAATAACGTATTGAAAACTGACAGTTACTTTCATGTGATTCTCATGTTTTTAAACGTCTACCACGTCGTATACAGGAAAAATTGTTAAAATAATATTAAAACTTAAAATAACAATAAAACGGTTAAAGTGAGGTATAGGGAATGTAATGGACGTTTGATATACAACTTAAAACCGATTTAAAAAATATATAAAAAATGTTTGGGTTTTATTTAAAAAAACGGAGTTACTATGTTGGAAAATGTTAACATTCGGCACCCTCTATTTGGTGCCCCCTGTCTTCGGTACCATTTCTCATAGATGGAAAAGTTTGGATAGTTAATGCTTAATCTGATAATTCAAACCGCACGTCCCGAAGTTATACAGTTCCTGAGATATTCGATTGACTGCAACAGACGTCAATTTTTATAAAAAAAGTCGAATTACTCGGAAACAGTCCATTTTAGAAAGTTTGGTTTCGTCTGGCCTGAACAATACCGTGTGTATACTCAAAAATATTTTTACGTGATAGAAAACTTGACTATGAACAACTTTTAAATAAATAATTTTTATTTATTTTCAATATCCGAGCCATTATCTGCCAAATACAGCCACTTGCCACATCCTGTATATACACGGTGTCTCACGGTAAACGTCCATTAGAATATCTCAGGAAGTAATGCGATTTGATGTTTGCAAATTTGCACAATGAGGTTTTCGGATACGCTCTCTTCAGATGAAATAACGGCGACCTTGTGCGACTTCCGGTTATACCGGAATTCTACGCAGAATGCTAGAGATATTTTGTATTTAATGTCCTAGACCTAACTCTCACCGTTTTTGGCATATTTAAATTTTTATGTCAAAATTTACGTTTGCAGATTAAAATAATTATGGAAGCCTTTTTATTTAAATGGGATCGGATTCCTTATTGAAGAGGACATGCTTTAATAAATGTTTTATAATATTTTGATAACTATGGATACAGGGTGGTCAAAAAATCAAACCGAAAATAAAATAAAAGAAACTAACGAAAGTCAATTTTTTCAAATTTTTATAATTTTATCTTATTTAACATTAAAAATAAGGGTAAGTTTGTATAAAGTTATCTATTCCGAAAATTTATATTTTCGAAATATTCCCAATTTAATATTTTTATTTGGCGGTTTTGCTACGTCAGTTACCATTTGAAAATTATTAATGATCAACATTTTGATTAGTTTATGCGCAAATAAAACTGTTCCAAAATACGTATTCTAATGCCGACATATTAAATTTATTCTTTATTCATGGTGAGTGCAACAGGATTATAAGTCGAATGTGCAGAGTTTTCAATGAAATATTTCCTCATTTGACACTAATGAACAGAAGAAAATTTAGAAAAATTATGAAGAGTCATCTCAATTATAGAAACAATTAATGCAGAAAGAATTTTACCCACGTCAAGCGAATATAACATAATCAATGTGTTGGCATATTTTCATGTTCATCCCGAAGACTCTACTCGTGCAGCAGAATACGATTTAGGAGTTTCACGACCATCTATTCAAGGAATTTTAGCAAAACATGGCTTGCACCCCTATAAATTCAACCTTCTTCAAACTCCCGGGGACGCACCACAACGTAATGAATTCTGTGAAACGATGTTGGTACGAACACAAGAAGATCCGGCATTTTTACGCCAATTTATATGGACGGACAAATCAAAATTCATAAAAGAAGGAATTTTTAATACACACAATTCTCATTTCTGGGCCAGTGAAAATCGTCATGTCATTCCGGAGAAAAAGTTTCAAAACAAAATTAGTGTAAATGTGTTTGCTTTACATATGTACGATCAAGTACGCTATCATATTAATTTATGAAGTAACGTTGAATACCGAAAGATACTTGACCATTTTACAAACAGTTCTTAGATATTATTGCAATAAACGTTTGCCAAATTGCCATTGTTACCGCCATAGAAAAGATAATAAGTGGATTTTTTTAATATGTTTATAATACGTCGTAATTTGCTAATGTTTTGGAAATATTTTATTTTATGTAAGAAATGTGGGAATTTATCTAATTGATATTTGAGTAAAGGTTGAACAGAAAAAGGAAACATATATTAGGTTAGAGAAACAGGTGTTTTGCCAAAACTGGCGTGACGAATTGTTGAAAATTTCTATACGCGCGCTCTTGATGTAAAAATTTCAGCGATTTAATAATTAATTACGGCTGAACATAGCGCAAATCCAAAGACGTCTTTGTTTGGTATGTTGAAACTCGAGACCTAAATGTAGGGCGTGTTACGGACGAATGTATATTTTTAAAATTAAGATGTTCAATAAATAATATGAAACTGCTCCAACGTAATAGTTTCGTTTATTTCTTTTATTACTTTTGAAAAACGGGCGTTGATTTTCGGGGGTAAAGGTATAGTTAGTTTGAAAATCAGAGAAAAAGGCAGTTACAGTTAGACTGTCGATCGATGTAGATTGATTTTGTTAATTAAATATCTTCACTGTAAACAGTTTGCCTTTAAAATATTTCTTGCGTGTACATTTTTGAATTAGCCAACGCTAATTTGTCTTTTGTTTCGGGTGTTAGTTTTAATGTATTTTTCAAATATTAATCTATAAATAACAGACACCCTTTTTAGTTAGTTAAACAACGTTAAGTTAACGATTTGTGATCAATTAAAGGAATTCAAGTGTAAGTAGGTATTTTATATAAGTTAAGGCTAGCAGCAAATAATTTTACAAGCGTATGCAACGTATTAAAAATCAAACATTGGCTTGCAAATGTCTCATTCGCACGCGGGCTTGTTAAGCGGAAATCTGCTAAAATAAAAGACAGTACAGGGCTCCCTCACTCAAGTATTTGGATGAATTAGCATTGTTGTTTGTTATTTATGTTTATACTTGTGTAGAGGTGAGCCTTGGTTATTAATTGTAAGAGGCAATTGCCGAGTGTGTACATACTCCCTGGTCCAGATAACTATTAAATACCTCGAATTTTATTTTTATTGTTGTACATATGAATGTGTATGTGTAACCTGAGAAAGGGGCGCTGTATTTTTCTAACGCACTCAACCTTATATATCGGTAACGATCTTATGATCTATTTACAACTTACCCTTGTAAGGATTTGCTAAATGAGCTTTTTTGTATCAGTTTGTTAAGTAGAATTGTTTGCCTGGCAAATAATTTCTTTTCATATGTAATTTATTGTAATTTTACGTATGTATTGTGTGCTTTAATAGTCACTAAACAATTGTATACGTGTAAATCCATTGTCTACTTTTTTTTTGTCCTTGCCTTCACGTTATTATCACCTGTGCAATTTTATTGTTGTTGTATTTTATATGTACCGTAATTTTCCTTATTGTTTTATGATCTTATTTACTTAAAAACCGGCATGATTGGTTTTAAAAGGCCACATGTTTGATATTACGATTTTTATTCTGTTTATTTATGACACAATTGTAGGTGTGACTACATAGGTTTTTATTATTGCGTTTATGTGTAATTAACTTTTTTTTATTCATTTTTCTCTTATGTTATAATTTTGTACGCACTTTAACCTGATTTAATGGTGTTTTGTTATATATTTAACCCTTTTATTGTTTTTTTATTTGATTTATAATTTACCTATTTATGAATAACGTGGGTTTTATTGGTGGTTCTTTCCCACAATAGTATATTAACGGATTGAACCACCATTGCGCGAAACTCGTTAATTTCAATTTGAGTATTTTCATTTTTTTACCTGCCCCGCATGATACAATAACCTCGTCCAGCCTATCTAATTCAAATAGCACAACGTACTTACCACCAGACGACCAATTCGTTTGATCAGATTTGAGGTTTGCGAGTAATTAAATATCAGATTTGTAAATAAATTCTAATCTTTTAATTATTGTCAGGAAAGTCCGTGTAAGGCAAGAAATTAATTTGAGAAATTGTAACATT
This sequence comes from Vesta saturnalis, assembly GCA_036346205.1. Taxonomy (NCBI): domain Eukaryota; kingdom Metazoa; phylum Arthropoda; class Insecta; order Coleoptera; family Lampyridae; genus Vesta; species Vesta saturnalis. The sequence continues at coordinate 167,664 of JARFJB010002342.1, read as the reverse complement.
ATTGTCAGTGAAGTCAAGATAAATCACTTAGCGATTGTTTTGTTCTTAGATTTGCATTAGTGCGAATCAGTTCAAATTACACCTTTCAAGATAGGGTATCTGGGGGACGCTACAAGTTGTTACAGACTTTGTTGATAATCTGCCTTTGGGTAAAATAATAGATTGTTGGTAACAACGAGACGGCGCCCCGCCACATTGCGGAAATGTGATAGACCATAAGTTAGATGATATATTTGAAGGTAGATCAATTAGATGATTAGGACTGTGGAATTGGCCACTAAGATCCCCAGACCTGACGCCCTTAGATTTTTATCTTTGGGAATGGTAAAGGAAAGGATATAATTAAAATATAAAACATCTATTAAAGTATGTCCTCTTCAACAAGGAACCCAACCCCAATTAACTTACTTCCGGTGTAACCGGGAGTTGCACAAGGTCGCCGTTATTTCATCTGAAGGGAGCGTATCCGAAAACCCTATTGTGCAAATTTTCAAACATCAAATCGTATTACTTCCTGAGATGTTCTAATGGACGGTGACTGTGAGACACTCGGTATACATGGGGATCTTTCTTATGTTTAGAGATAAACAGTCGGTTAAATTAGGGCAAAATTACGCATTTTTATGTTGAGCAATAATCTGAAAGAAAATTAGAGCTGTCAACTTTTGTTTTTGAATTATTAATGAAAATTTTGGTTTCCGTTTTTATTTTTTTAAGCAAAAATCATTAAAGCTGGAGGTTTTAACTAAAACTTTCTGAAGGCACTTTTTCACAAGGCATCTAAATCTGTCGTAGTAATTTCCATGACACCCTAGACCCAAAAGAGACAACATCCAACTTTGCTTTTTCTTATGGGCTCCATTTTAGATTTTTGCATTGTTACATCAAGTTTTTTTCTGAATACAATGATGAATTACACTGCCTTAAAGATAACAACGTTCGATTGTTTTAACAATTGACAGTTCCATCATTATTTAAACACAACAAAGCAAAGTTTCCAAAAAAAATAATTATTATTAAAAGAAAAATATTAAGCACAAGAAGAAAAAATTACAGCAAGTGTTCAAATTGGTCACCCTCCACTTCAAGACACAACGCCGCTCGCTTTCTTAGAATAGTTATTGCTCTTAAGAGATCCCCTCTAGATGCGACAACATTCAATTCATTCTATTCGTTTAGCACTAGTTTCATTTTGCATGCTGTCCGTACTTCACTGTCCCAGTCCTGTCAAATCTATTGATCAGTCTTTGAAATGATTTTGTATCAGGATTTCAGGAAATCTCTTACCGTACACTCTGGATGCCAGAAGACAATTCTTAAAACATTCTTGAATTGTATACATCATTTTTATTACCAAATACTGCTTTAAAAAAGATAATATATACACGATGTCACCAAATGTCATAGGATTATACCATGAATTAGTTGCACTGGCATTCTAACGAGTAGCAAAGGTTTTCTGGCGCCTGTAATTTTTCTCATTTTGTGTTCAAATAAAATAAAATAGAAGTGTTCGAAGAACAAATTTGGACACACTGGAATCTGACAGTATTGGTTCATTATAATTTTCCCATAACCAGCATCTTGATTGGCAATACTATCTTTATTTTAATTGCACTCCATAGAAAAACGTTAAATTTGGGAGTGAAATCAACAAGACAAGAAAAGGAATGGAACATAAAGTGAATCTAAAGTGTCAAATTTATAAGGAAAAGAAGGAAAACGGGATGTCACTAGCTTCTACAGCAGTGGCGTTTCAAATTATATCACACGATTAAGATTTAAAATTGAAGTAAAACGGAATTACGGATAACAAAGTGAATATTTATATCAAAGTGTAAGGCAAATGACAGAAAATGTGTATTGAAAAATTCTTAGCTTACTATAGAAGCAAACAAAATCTGAAAGTCAGAGTATTTTATTATTTAACATACTCTCGTCTTAATTGGGTAGACCTTTCAAAAAAATATGTTTATCTTGCTCTGCAAACCAGGCCTCCACAGCTTCTATCTATCACCTCTTCGTTGAAAGAAAATTTACGAAATTTTAGACTTTTTTTCAATTGAGGAAAGACATGATAGTCGAGCGGAGCCAGATTTAGTCAATAAGGGGGGGAGTGTTCGAGTAATTCCAACTTTAAATCACGAATTGTTTGCATGGCAACATGCGATTTGTGTGCAGGGGCATTTTTTTGCAAAAACAATGTACCTCTGGACAACTTTCTGTGTATTCTATTCTATAATTTTTTCCGTAGGGTAGTCAGTAACGCCGCATAGTAATTCCCAGTTATTGTTCTACTCTTATCCACAAAATAAATCATGATTACTCCTTGGTAATCCCAAAAAACTGAAGGAAGAACTTTTCCAGTAGATTTTTAACACGAAATTGCTGCTTTGTTTCTGGATCGTAGAAATGTACCCAACCTTCATCGATAGTAAAAACGCGGCTTTAAGAAGTTTTCATCTTTTTCAAACCGACTACAGATCGAACGCGATGATTCTACCCTTGCACGGTTATGGTCAACATTAAGACATTTGGGGATCAATTTTGCAGAAATTATTCTCATGTCGAAATCGACGTAAAGTATATGATGGACGCCTTCATATGAAATATTCAGTGCCCCAGATATTCGTTTTAGGCCAATTCGACGGTCTGATAAGATCATGTCATGAACTGCGCCGATATTTAAGGGGGTGGACACCGAAACTGGCCTCCCCGATTGGTTTTCATTTTCAATGGAAAATTTACCTCTTTTGAACCTTGAAATCCAGTTTTTCAAAGTCGCATACGAAGGACATTGATCGCCAAGAATATTAAGCATATCTTCTTGATGATGGCTTGATTTTCTAATTTTTAAATTTTTACAATTCCGGTCGACATCCTTTTTTTCAAATTTAATTGCGCAACGCTGTTTGACTTTTTGACGTGAAACTTTACAACGCCAGTTCTAACAAGTTATTTTCCGTTGCTATGGTAACACAATATTTTCGTAATCAACGAAACCGGTCTAGGCTAACTAGATATCAATCATCCTCGTACGACAATGTACGCATAATTTCTTAACTACTTGACAATGAAAACGAAATCCGTAATTGTAAAACCTAAATATATCGTAAAACTGTCATGTATGAATGGTAGTCTACTCATCAGGTCATAAAAATTGGAATTGTTAAAATAAACTAGAAATGGATATCTGAAATTAGGGCAAGTTGCTCTTAATAAAACAAAATTCATGTTTATTGAACAGTTTGTTGCTTTACGAATGACAATAACATGATATCATCAAGTGTAATAATTTAAATTTAACCCTCAAGACAGCCTTCGATTTTTGGTCTACAGCGTTAAATTTAGATATTTCTTTTGCTTGAGGTTGCAGGAACTATCTGTACATTAGTTTCCTAGAAATTTGGTAACAAAATGAACGGAAACGAACGGCGTGTCTGTATTCTGTCAGTAGTCAAGTGCTAGCAGTCAAAAAAGTATCATCGAAAATTATTTCGGAAAGAGTTGTGGTTATTTCGCAAAAAAAAACACATTTAGAATTAAGTGATCGATTTCATAATTTTACCGTAAGTAGTTAGCATCTTATATTTAAGTTAGTTAATATAGTGAAAAAATGATTGGAAGTGAGCTTTAGAAAGACGGTCTTGTCTGCTTGCATGTAAAAAAAATGTCCATTTCATTGCTATTTTTATCTTTTCTGCATAAAAACATCGTTAATCGCTTGATATTCTGTTACTTCTACCTTTTATGATTTATTTTTGTATGTAGGATGGATCGTCCTAAGCGTTGTTATAAGAAAAAGGTCAATTTGGAAGAATGACGAGAAATTGCTTGAGTTCATGGATTCAGTGGAAAGTGAAGATGAAATTTATAGTGGCGATGACAGTGTCGTTGATCCAGACTATATTGTCGACAACATCGAGGCTGATAGTTTAGATCAAAAGGAAATCGAAAAATACATCCAGGAAATGAATGCATCTGAGAACACGGATGAATTTGTACATGCTCTAAATTTTTCATACAATATAAGATCAATCGAACAACGAGCAGCTTCTTCAACATTAGTTCTCAATATTGCATAAGCCGAAACAGTTGATACACAAGAACCGTTCGCATCAACTCTGACCGTAACAAATGCACGTTTCAAACCACCCATTGCCACCAATTGAAGCTATTGTTGCCACCAATTGAAGCTATTGGACCATCAGTTCAACTGATTGCTGGTGGCTTGAATAGAGAAGGTATAGTTGACGTAAACCACGTTATACAATTAATTGTGTTTATTTTTTTATTTACAGCTATAACTGCAATATCAAAGGGCCTGAAAGAGCTGACCAAGTTGACCTGGCGTAAACGCCCCATGCGTTTACATTTAAGCGAGCAGGATTTTCGTGGCGATTCATCACTTCCAGCGGCAGTGAAAGAGCTTTAGATACCAATGGATTTCTTCAATTAATTTTTCACCGATGAAATTATTGGATAAAGAGACAATCCCTTGTGCTTTACAGGAAACAACTGATCCTGAAATCAAACAGTCCATTGGAATAATGATGTACATGTCATTAAATAGCTATCCCAATACAGAGAGCTATTGGGGCAAAAATGCTTTTGAGCTGATACAAAGGTGTATCCCATTGAAACGATTTATTGCAATCAAGAGATACTTATCGTTCCAAGATGAATCACAGTAAAAGAAAAAAGGTGAAGCGGGATATGATCCGTTGTTTCGTATCCGTACATTGGCCAACAAACTCAACGACCGATTCGAGTCAATCCCAAAAAAGGGTGTCGTGTCGATAAACATATGTGCTCCACAAAGACGAAACACCATCTTCATCAATATATCCCAACTAAGCCGCAAAGTGGGGGATCAAACTGTTTGAGTTTTGCGGTTCGAACGGGTTTGCTTATCGTTTTGAAGTGTACAATAGTGCCGGCGATAATGTTATCTTATCTGACACACCGGACCTTGGACCTATATCAAATATTGTTGTTCCTTTGTCACAAACAATTCCTAATTTCGTTCACCATATCCTCTTCTTTGAAAACTTCCACACATCGCTGCCACTGCTAGTTTATTTACGAGCCAGAGGGATTTACAGTTTGGGAACAGTGAGAGGTGATTTTATTTTAGCAGATTTTGTTAATAAAACATTATTTGTTTTTGTATTTTTAGACGATCGTATACTAGCCTGTAAGCTGCCGACCGACAACAAATTCAGCAAAGAGAATAGAGGATTTTCAACAGAATACATGACTTCAGTCCAAGTAATAGATATTAATACTGTTTTGTGGAAAGCTAAAAAGTGTGTGCGCCTGGCATCTATATACGTTGGTATTGAACCTTTCTTAAGAAACAACCCTGGTGTACGAACAGCAAAGGCAGCTCGGTACGATAGAAAACAGAAGAAATTTATCGAAATCAACTACCCGCAAATCAACTGAGAATACAGTGCTCACATGGAAGGAGTTGATCTGATGGGCGGTCTTATGGATCGATATCATATTCGAGCTAACAGTCGAAATATATTGATTATATTCTTCTACCATTTTGTGGACATGGCAGCTACGAATGGATTTGTTTTATACAAAGGTATGCATTCCGAGAAAGCAAATGATTCTAGTAATGTGTATGAAGAAGAAAGGCATCTAGAGCTTCCACAATTCCGTGAGGAGATAGCTGCTGGACTGGTTTCCGCTCAACGGTCGACTATTATTGGTTGAAAGTATTCATCGGCCAATATCACCACAGACTAGCACATCCGGTGTTGGAAAGAGAGCAATTCATCAAGTTGCTGGTGTTCCGTTCGATGATGATGATCATTTTCCAATGTGGGTGGATAGAAAAGGCAAAAAAAGGTGTAAACATTGTAAAAACTCAGATACACAAGTTATTTGTTCCAAATGTTTTATGTGATAGAAAGTAGTTTTCCTTCTCTTTCTTAACAAAACCTGTTTAATATCTACTTGTGTTATTTTTTACATGTAATCCGACAAGACCGTCTTGAGACGGTGTTGACTATTTTCCATCTGGCAGTGTTCCAGACTATATTTTTTTCCTGAAATTTTAAATTTACGGTTCTTTTGCCTATATTTACTTGGGAAAAAATATCAGCTCGATTTTGAAATTTTACGATCTTTAGAGGGTGAAAAATAAACCCTGAAGTATTGGTTGTTGCAATATAGTACTCCTAATATTTACCTCATATTAAATCTACCGATCTTTCTGCCCAACGGATTTAAATCATCTACTGCATTTGGTAGTTCACCTAGACTTTCTAGTGTTGTTTGTAGTACTTCTAAATATATTTGAACTGTTCCTTTGTGTAATATTGGACATATCATCTAATTGGTTAGTATGCCGAAAAATATATTCACACCAAAACGAACCAGATTTGTAAGTGGAGCAACAATACGTGGGTTTCTTGTACCCATTCGTCATGTCCAATAAATAATCTGCAGTTTTCAAAATATGATTCGTCGACAAAAAAAATTGAAACATGTAATAGTAGATAGCAGTCAACATTTGTGGTGGTAGGCAAAGGTCCGATATCTGTATTTTACTCACATTTGCTGTCCGTATTATTACAAAGTTAGGGTAGTGTCCAATTTACTCGATTTTGACAAACTCAATGAACAAAAGAGGATCTTATGACTGACGAGGAACACAGTTTGAGATTTACTGTTACTAAACTTGATGACTATTTAACTATGCAGTACGTCCATAAGCATTATTTAACGACATTTGAATTTTGGTCCTTACCAAACTGTACAGTATTCATAAATTTTCTGATGATTTTTATAAATGTTTGTATTCTTAGTAACAGATATTTGGTATAATGCAATTTTAAATTAACTTCTGTCACTAAATTGAAAGTATTTGTTTTTGGAAATTCAATCTACTTCAGGACAGATAGCTTTAGAAAAACCTTGCCAAGATTATAAAAAACAACTGAAGAGAAAGTAGTTAGGAAATTTGAAATGATATTCCATTATTTATTGAAATGAATTTTGTCATATTTGTTTGGCTCCGGAGGGTGTAATCTATATCTTTATCACAATATATTTTAAATTAACATCTAAAAATAAATTCAATTTTCAATATCAATTGGTTTATTATCTTATATATATATATATATATATATATATATATATATATATATATATATATATATATATATATATATATATACATTGTAAAAATTAATGAGATGAATAAGTTATTAGACCTGATTAAAAATACTTCCATTACTTTTATGTAGTTTATTCTATAGAATTGCAGAGCCGAAACTCCTTTTTTTTTAAATAATTATTTGCTAATTAAACAATTTTTTCAAAATTTTAGAATTTCGAATAATCTTTAGCGCAACTAGCCGATGCTACCTACAGATTGACACACAACACATACTTACATGCGTTCCCAAGTACCCTACTAAGTGCAGAATGTTGTCGGAAGGAAAGCGATAAACTAGACCAGAATACGATAATTGATTCTTGTGTAAAGTTCCAGACATTAGAATTTACGTAAATAATTATGAGCATTAAAACTCTCTCACTAAATTCCTGCTTTCGAAGGTTTAAACACCTTGTACACCCGTTCCGAGATTAGATATTCACCCGGTAAGATTTCTTTCTCCCACCACCACAGTACGATTTTCTAGCTACCACCAAGGTAATCGCAAACAACGCCTATTCTCTGTAAAAAATCGTTCCCCTATAAACTGTTCAATACGAGAACACCCACAGATCTCAATTTGCAACATCAAACTCCCTTTGAAAAACAAGTGAATTTAGTAGTCACCTTCCTTCATCATCACACCAGAGGTAAGGCCTCCCGTCTGCCTGTCCTACTTACGGATAGAAACTAAAACGTTAGAAATATTGTCAAAATACGTTAAAATTAATTAAATAATCTACATTCAAAAAAACGCAAGGAATTACTCAAGCATAAAAATATCAATTTTCCTTCTTCAACTTCCAGGTAAAGACCGTACATCCATATACCGCAAAAATTCTGTTATTCGGGCTTCTACAGATCAAAGACGTATTCAGGAGTATTTTTTGAATTTCCGTTGTTTAATTTAACATATTTTGAGTTAGTTTAACCTTGTGTGACTGCACTACCAGTAACATTATTACCCTAAACCACCGTAAGGGACGGAAAGTGGAGTGCCCGAGTGGGTTGGAAACCGGCCGAAGTGTCCGTTCTAAGGAGCGTCCGTTTATGTTTTTAATAGAGTAATTATATTTTGGTTAGTTCAGTTTAGTTATTATCTATGTATTAATTAGAAACGTGTTTTTCCTGTACCTCTAAATTGAGAGAACGGATTAGTGTAAAAATTTGATTGAAGTGTCTAAAAAAGGTCTTGGCTTGTAGACGTGTGATCAAAAAAGAAAAGTGAAAAAAATCGAACGGTTCAGGCGTGACGCACCAGCGAAAGTGCTCGGACTCGAAACTGAATTGGCGCGAAAATTTAAAAGTGGCCGTCGAATTCGAGGGGTTGCAGCTAGTTAATATTTAGCTTTGTTATTGTCTTAGAGTAAGTATGAATATTTAGAATTGTTAAGTTATAGGCTAATATATGTATAATATATGTTTTTTCGTCAGAGTGAAACCCCAGGTAGCAATCTATCTGTCATGTCTAAAAGAACTCTCGCCCAACCTTCGATTTCGAGCTATAGCTTTTGTAAAGCATAGTAAAAGTAAAGAAATCCCATTAAGGTTTACAGAATCATAGAATAATCTTTAACAATTAAGTGTGATACACCAGACTAATTGGTGGTACCCTGTTGCGAATACCCTTGATCTGTGTATATTTCAAAATGCTTTGTCAGATTTATTATGCAGCAACCGTACTACTAAAATTATTTGAAGGCAACGAACATTAATAGGTTTACTGTGTTATTTTCCACCTGCAAACTTTATACTTTATAAAACTGTTTAAACGCAGTTTTCTATTATTCGCAAACCTACTCCTAATAAACTTTTTGTTACAACGTAACAAGAGCCTAATACATTAAATATGCCAATGAACTAAGTTAGATTAGATTAATTCCAAATCTTGCTTCTCAATAAAAATTTTTACTTATAAGTTATAGTGGTTAAATTAGTTTAATTTGAAAAGCTATTAACCTCTATGTGGGCATAAACATTTATTTAAATTTCTTTGTATGTACACAATGCCGTGCATTCCACTTAAACCTTTGTAACGGCAACTTAATTATCGCGTTAATACTCTACTCTTCCACTTCCACTGTTCCAGATTTTTAGGTCAAAACATAACAAGCTTTGAATATTGTAGTTTAAGCGCCATTATGATATATTCAAAACGTAAATCTAACTAAAAATATTGACTTGTGCAAACGTGAAGGTATAGAGTTGTTAGACCATCTTTTAAAGCAAGAATTGTGGTTTTGCGGATAACAGAGTACAGAATATTCTAAGCAATTGCATACAGTTAGATCGTAAATGTGATAAATCAGTTTACAGAAAAATCTACATCAATAAGGTTGAAACATTTTAAATTAAAATAAGTTTGGGATTTTGAGTGATTGATGCCGCAATTATTCAATTAAACCATAGAGATAAAGTACCTCAAGTTATTATTTATTTTCCGAATTCCATATTTAGAATTTGCTTTGAGCCACTACATTACAATGGGTTTAAAGTGTCAGAATCAAGACCAATAATTAACTAAGGGCTACAATATCTAACCACTAATTAAATATTGCTTATTTATCACATACCAATGATTCGTTCTTCTATGGGAAAGGCACAAACGCAATGTAAATAACACTTCGATCAATTATTGTCACCCCTCATCATACCTTTCCATTGCACCTCCATCCGACTTTGGGTTGTTTTCCATTCACGCTTATTCCACATATCCGTTTCTTTAATCGTTACTTTACCGCTTTATACGAAAATACTATGGTTCTCTCATAAACAAGGAGCAATTATGGATTAAAATTGTGAGTATTCACTTTTGTATCAATTTTTCTATTTATATTACCACTCGTGGACATTATTTTACGAAAACTAAGTTTTTCCGCTTCTCTGACATTTGAAATTAAGCATAATATAGTTTTAAGGCTTGTTTATACACTGAAAGTATTATTATAATTACTAAAGTCTAGTGAAAATTTGGGGACAGACAATTGGAACGATATACTTATGTATATATCATTTCGTTCACTAACGACATTAACACCTTTAATAGTATTTCAGAGCAAACTGGGGTGAGTTCGACCACGTTTACACGACGGAAGTAGCGATCGAACTGACGACTCACAAAGAGAAGTGAACTAGCTCATACAGAAATCTAAACAACCCATTGATCCCGAGAAGACGCGAAGCCACACTGCAGGAGCCCGTCGAAGTCAGAAACATGCATGCATAAATGGAAAGAGTACTTGGCACTAAACTGAATAAATCATGCAGTATTGGAATAAAAAAATTAGCTGTAAGATGTTGATTAATCAGGGTAAGATAGGAGGCCACATCGATGACGACTGGGGCACTGGAAACTGTGGCGATAGAGCGAAAGGTACACCGGTCCATTGAACGATTCGGAAATTGCATGACAAGCCTCAACTGGGAAAAGCGGATCAGGACCTATCGCCGTAGCGAAAGTGTAAAAGAGCAAAAAGGCATTAAAACATAAAGTTAACGCGGAGAAAAGAATACTGGACGGATGCATAGACAACATTTTTTAATAAGCATCCCATCAGGTGGTATTACAAAAGTGCTAGAAAACGCTATGAGATTCTTTCTGAGAAGCTAAGAAGGCGTTTCCGCTAACATGAAGATGTACCAACAGATAGGTTTACTAACGGGAATATAAAAACCCATGGGCACTATAGTAGCCAGTTTAGCACAGAGAAAATTAGCATAAACGGTACTCACAAACCAGTTCAATAGATTAATACAACGAAAAGTAGAGTCACTGCGTGTCATATCGCTAGACAGCAATTGCGCTATAGATAGCGCCTGAGCACCAGAGATTGGTTCAGACATGGATATACTTCAACTATACTGACATTCAATAAACACAGGGAGAAGCTACATTAAAGATACGACGATATAAGTCCTATTGATTAACGCTGTAGCAAAAAGACGACTAGAATTGGGGTATTTAAAGAGAAATTACATCGGATTATAGTATTGAAAAACCTACGATGTGTCATTTAGCATCAGACACTCATCCGCATGCATCTTAACCATTGTTATTATGGGTATCACACAAGGATAAATTGGTTTGTTAGAATCGTAAATTCTTCATAACAACCGCTTAGGGGAACTCTGACTTTCTTTAGCATTTATCCGTTACTCGGCTAACAAGCTTCGGATCACACACTATTACTATATTGCACTACTGTCAATTTTGCACTTTTTTAATAGATGGTACTTAAAAATCCATAAACATAGCTAGCCAAATTAACCCATGGTTATGTCAAATTGTTAGAGTATTTTGAATTATTACGTATTATTTCCTACCGTGCTGTATAAATATCTAATTTTGAGGATAATGTAATTATGTATATGTACAAGAAAAAAAATGTTTTTTTGGTTGCGTTTCTTGGGTTAGAATTAATGTGCATTTCTGGCATTTTGGCGAGTAACATAATGTCGTTGTGTTTTCTGTTAAAACCAATATTTGGGGATGAAATATTTAAAACGTTTACAAGTAAAGTAAGTAATGTGGTTACACAAATTTGTAATAAATAGCAATGGTTACATAAAGAGAAGTGTTGTGTATAGAACCCGTGCTATAGAGAAAGAAACTTTTAAAATGATCCTTTTTAAATAAGAAAGTTGTTAAATATTGTAAATTTAGCGTTGGCCTCTTGGCCCAGCGTGAACGCCTGTTATTAGTGGTGAGTATACATAGTCCTTAAGATTAATTTTCGTGTTGAATAGGACGTTGCATTTTATAGACGATTTCGGGAATTATAGGTAAGATTAATTTTAGATACATTTGAATAGTGGCCGTTTGGCTACCTCTAGATGTCTGTTCCTGTTGTAGATATTACTGAAAAATTATACATAATCAATCTCCTCCACTACCTTTCGTATATGTTTAGAGAATACGATAGAAGAGACCTTAATCTAAGCTATTGGAACTAGTTCTTTACATTACCGTATACTATACGAAGTATAGTAAAGGGAAGGTATTGCGAAAAAATTTGACCTCCACAAATCCATTTTGTGACCATTTTTGGCATGCCGTCCGTGTGTGTGTGTGTGTGCGCGCGTGTACGTGTGCGTGTGTGCTTGTCTTCGTGCATGCGTTCGTGCGTGGTATTGAAATTAAAAATTATTCTGATACAAATGAGACGTTTAACCGAGATTTTCGACTGGAATGCTGCAGAATCAATAAAAATCGTGAAAAACGCATGTATACGATGTTTTAGCTTCATTATTAAAACTAAAAATGGTAAAAATTAAAAATCTGTAACATATAATAATATACTAACAGGATACCTTAAATATAAATAGAAAAGGTCAAAGGATGAGAGTTTCAACCCCCGACGAGTGAATCACTGTTTTTTTGTTAAAATTGATTTTAATTTTAATTTATAAATATTTTACTTAGAAATTTATTTTGACATTTTGCTTTAAATACAAGACGTTGGACCTACATTTATATTTGAAAGTCCATCCTAAAACACTATAAATATGTATTAAACAGAAAGTGAAAATCCTGAAGAAACTTATTGTAATGTTTATGTTAGAGTAGAATTAAAGTGTTGAAGAACATGCAAAACACGAAATCAAACAATTTCAGTTTCATTTTTGCATTGTACATAGAGTTTTATTATGTAATTATATAATTACGGTAGTACTTTTAAAGTACATACGGGAATGTTGAGTGTACACACTTCAGATTTTCTTGTATGTGTTGCTTTACTGAAGTAGTCAATGTAAATATTTTGCCTAATTAGGTTAGTAGACTATTCAACTTATTCTTTTACTTGAGTTATGATAGACCTCCCTTAACAATCTTAATATAAGATTTCAATAAAGTGACGGTTCGATCTTAAGCTTTAAAGTGAAGCAATGCTACATTATTAGATGATTTTTTTTTGTTTTACCTTTATATGCAAAGCCACATAAAGGAGCGAACAGTTAGAGAATAATAGAGCTTCTGGCATTTTGGCTCTATTTATAACAATTAGCCTGAAAATTGTTTATTTTGGGGCAGCTCGGCCACAAAATTTAATTGGTTTTAATTCATTAGGGCGATTGAGTATCAACCTTGGTTGTATCACACTATTTACTTGTTTTATTATTCTTTTATGCAGATAAAAGTACAGGGTTTAGATTTGAATGAAAGGATACTTGAAAAATATATAGTAATGATAAAAGATGCCAACAGTACTTAAGAGAAGATATTATTCACAAAAGACGCACTGATCATTACATTTCTTCAATCTTAAGATTGGGGTTAAAATAAACAGCCAAGCATTAGTTTTCATAACTGCGTGACATCTATATTTACTTCAGAATTTTGATGAGAATTATAAATATTAGTTCATATAAATACGAGTGTAAGTAAGTTCGAAAGTATCCGTCTTACTGCTTTGATTTCAAGATTATACAAGCTAGATTTATTAAGTTCATTGGGACGAAAATTTTAAAGTGAATGTTTAAGCTTAAATTGTGTATTGTATTATCGAGTAGGCTACAATTCTATCTTCCACAGAAAGGTAGGATTATTTTAAGAATTCGCCTAGGAAAATTTATTTCAGAGAAATTTCAGATTGTGCTAGCGCCTAGATACTATTTTCCCGGATTGCGTGTTGCTGCTTGTTGTTGTATGGTAAATGTAATACATTTGATTTAAATTTCAGCCAGTTACTTTGGCAACCCGCTTACTTTGGCAAGCCTTCACGACGCCTAGTGCGTCGTGAATGTACTATTAGACCCGGCCATCTTCGGCAAGTTCAGACGGCCATCTGCTTAATTAATTTTTCTAGTTTAATGGACAAATATCATGGTGAACTCTGCCATAAACAAAATTAAATATTCAAGCTTCCATAATTAAACAACCTTACACGTTCTCAAAACATTCACAATATAATTAATCTAACAAAATGTTATCTGATAACGAATTAAAAGGTGGTAGGCATGTATACTCCATGCCAGCCGGGGAGGTACCACCACCCTTACCATGGGCTCCTTAATATTGGGTCTCCTATTCTCTGAGCTCGGTAAGGGCTACCGGTTACCGTTTCCATCATCCTTATCCTTCCTTCTCGCCCTCACTGTCTTCCTATGGGATTAAAAGTCCCAAATTAAAAAATAAGATGGCTGTGGTTTCTAGGGTAATAAATTCCGGACATAAAATCTGCCCCATTCGGATGTCCGGGAGGGCAGGGCCCAAGCGACCTCGGTCATCGAAAGTATCAACTTTCTGATTCACTACTGCAACATCCGCGGTATCAGGTCTAATCTTAATGCTATTCACCAACCTCTTGAACAATTACAACCTGATACTTTGTTACTATCTGAAACATATGTCTTCTCTGAAATCTCCGAGTCACCCGACTTTCAATTTCCTCAATACCACCTTCACTCTAACTTTCGATATAAAGGAGGCGTATGTGCCTACATTAAGGACAGAATTGCTTGAAAGATGGTTTCTTCCTTAGAAAATAAAAATTTTGACGTGATTTGGTTTAAACATTCTGGTCCTAATTTTGTGAAATTCTACTGTTGCATTTATAAGTCTTCTAATGACAGTAACTTTCAAGACTTTTCGATTACCTTAGTATGAAAGTTGACTATCTCCTGTCTCAGTTTCCATCTTGCGATATCTCAGTTGTAGGCGATTTCAATGTTCATAACTCTAATTGGCTTCAGTTTTCATCTACTACAAATCCCGCTGGTCATAGTGCAGAAACATTTGCTATTTCATGTGATCTCAAACAAATGATTTCTGAACCCACAAGAATCCCTGATAACCCTAACCATACTCCACATCTTCTAGATCTCTTCCTTACATCAAACCCTCTTGTTTATAAATCTTCCGTTCTTTCGCATTTAGGTCTTTCCGACCATTGTCTAATAGAATCATTTCCACTGTACGTAATTCCACTGTTGTTCGCAAAACCGATAGAACCTTGCGGTGTTTTAAGTCAGCTCGATGGAGTGATTTACGGATTTCTTTGCAACCTTTCAAGGCGTGAATATTGTTTTAAGTCGTCCTCTTCTTTGGACATCGCTCTTTCAGTACCTGAAGTCATCCTCATGGGAATGGAGTTATACATTCCCACAAAACAGTACCGTATAGGTCATTCACGTTCCCAACCCTGGTTCAATAAGGCTTGTGCTGATGCAATATCTTTAAAAATAAATATTATATTAAATGGAAATCTAATAAATCGGTCTACAGTCATGTAGAATACGTTGGTGCTAGAAATATCTGCAAAAGGAAATCACTAAAACTAAAAAGTTGTTCAAACAACGAAAATGCAATGAACTAGCTACATCTCCTTTAGGCAGTCGTAAATTTTGGTGTTTAACTAAAGCCATTAGTAAAAACGTTGCAACATCTTCATTTCCCCTGACGTCTATTGACAGATCGGTAATTACTGATTCTGTAGACAAAGCCAATGTTTTGTGGATTTGTTTGCATCAAACTCGTGTCTTAATGATTCTGGAAAAGATGTGCCCCTAGCCAACTCTTCTTAATACGGTATGAAACCAATTCATTTTCGGTACAAGCTCTTGGAATAGATCATCAGTAGGCGTGATCTCAATAAGGCGACTTGTCCAGACGGTATCCCAGCTATTGTCTTAAAGAAATGTTCCCCGAACTAGTACCAGTCCTATCTAAGCTCTATACGATCTCTATGTCTTCTGGGGAATTCCTTCATCATGGAAGTTAGCAAATGTTCAACCTAATCCAAAAAGGCGATAAGACCGATCCTCAAACTACCGACCAATTGCCATCACTTCCATTTTGTCTAAAATCATGGAAAAAGCCATCAATCAGCAACTGCTCACGTTCCTTGAAACGAACAAACCCTTAGTGACCACCAATGTACAGACCTGCGTGTCCCTCGTTTACTAAATGTACGGAACTGCGTAGTGTTTACTATTAATGAATAATTCTCACTTTGCCCTTTTAGCTCAGTCGGAATTTTGTACTTGCAAAATAAGGATTGAGTTCGTTATTCAGGCTCTCAACACGTTGAACAAATAGATAGGTTCATATATGTATATATATATATATATATATATATATATATATATATATATATATATATATATATATCTATATTTCCTATTTATATTACACGTCTAAACTATTGTTATTTAAATTATTTATCTAAGATATAGATACATGTAAATGTACGGAACTGGTTTTCTCCTGCAAGATCGTTAGGTAGACATCCTCCGTCCTGGTGTGTCCCGCAACTAATGGTTAGGTGGTCCTCTGGAGTTTCTGTAATGTAACATTAATAGAAGGGTTGGGGTTTTGACTTTTAGTTTACGTCCTTTGACTGTTTCAATTTATACTGGTTAATTGCCGAAATAAATAACTAATTTTACCTGAATGCGTCCCTGTATAAAATACAGACGCCGGTAGCAAGATAACGCTGTATAAACACGTGCGCGATAAGACACTGAGTTCAGTACTCTGCCTTTAAAGAAATAATCGATATTTTAAAGCGGTCGGTTATAAGTGTATAAAAGTAATCCAATTTTATACCTGCTTTTCTTATGAAAATAAACTCCTTCACGTTTACATTCAGTTTTTGCCCTTTTTAAATAAGTGAAAGTTTTCGTTTATTTAGGTAGCTGGTGTACGTAGCGGCGTATTATTTGTTTCCTTTACGATATTCATTATTTTAGTGTACCGGTTTTTATTTAAATAAAATAAAAGCTTTTGTTATGTTGGCCGATTTTAAAATATAAAACCTTCGTTTTCTATTTTAAAGTGAATTTTCGCGTCTAACAATAATGATTTGAATTATTTAACACGAGATATTAACTGATAGTTTCTGGCTTACAGGTCTTATTACTTGCCAACGGTGCAACTTACGTTTTTCTTGGCGGTGGTGGTGGTTTCTTTTATTTTACAGGCGATAATTTAATACTGACGGACACGTCTAGTTTTTACGGTTATGTTTTCTAGACTTCTGGAATTAGCGGTGTTTACTAGGTGTTCGGCTTACTCTTCCGACGAGGTTTTAATTACAGGTATTTTGCGGTTGCTGGTACGTTTGTCGAGGTGTGGTTTTTGTGTTGTAGTGTTCGTGTAAATTTGTATAGGTGGATCTCCTTTGTTAGTAATCTGGGCAACCACCCGTTAAACTACGTAAAAGGATCTCCTTCTGTCAATGGAATGTCGGGCAACTACCCTTCAAACTCCACAGTGTAGGTGTGTGTGTGGGTCTCCTTTGTTAGTAATCTGGGCAACCACCCGTTAAACTACGTAAAAGGATCGGATCTCCTTTGTTAATGGAATGTCAACTACCCTTAAAACTCCACAGTGTAGGTGTGTGTCTAGTAATAAAAGAGTATGTCGGGCTTACAACCCTGCATATCCCTATCACCAGGTATCTCAACTTACGTACTTTCAACGTTAGATCTCTGCAACTCTAACCTTTTGACTTCGGTGATGCTATCAAGTCGCGGAGTCGCGATTTTACTCGGACGGCGGTTACAGGTGGACGGTTTACAACAGGTAGCAGTCGGCGCGAACGTGACGATATTAAAACAATCTTAATTAATTTCAATCCCAGCAGCGCGTGCCGCGTTTTATAAAGAATTCGCGAGGGTGGTTACGAAACTCTGGTGGTGAGATTCCGTAAACCCGTATTGGTGGAAGATGCTCTGACGTATACAAACTTTTAAACGTTTTTGGGATTTACGTCTGGAGGAGGATGCATGATTAATTATTGTGCAATTTTATGCAACGTTATGAAATATGTTTAACTTTTACTAGAACTTCTACGAATTTTATAATTGCTTGCACCTGTGTATTTAGCGAGTCACCTTATCTTAATAAATTCCGTGAATATTATCAGTACTGGTATTTTACTTATCAAATAATTAATCATGACAGGAAAATTTTGAATAAAGGACGGCGTCTTGCTAATAAACTTTAGGAACTAATTAAAATAAGAAAAATTTGGGATATCTGACGGCGTCCCTTTACACCAATATGGGTTTAGGCAAAGTCGTTCAACAGGCGATCTTCTTTCATATGTGACCCAAGTTTGGAACAATACAGTAGAGCAGTCCGGTGAAACAGTTGTAGTCGCTTTAGATATCTCAAAGGCATTTGACCAAGTTTGGCATAAGTGTTTACTTGCCAAACTCACTTCGTTGGGTTAAATGATACGCTCATCAACTGGGTTTCTAGTTTCCTTGATAAAAGACGAACATGTGTCGTAGTTGATGGCTTTGTTTCAAAAGAAGTTGGCCTTAACGCGGGCGTACCACAGGGATCCGTTATAGCGCCTACACTTTTCTGCTATACATAACTGACCCTATTTCTTCAACAAATAACCCCATCCATTGCTTTGTTGACGATAGCACTCTTCACTGTAGTTCATCTCAGTCTACTCATACTGATAATCCACCTTCTATGTCAAATGAAGAAATTAAAGCTGAAATGGCAAATTCAATCAACAAAGACATTCAACGTCTTCTCGAATGGGAAGCAATAATCTAGTTAAATTTAATGGTAACAGAACTTGTGTCCGCCAAAAAGATAGATCATTTCCTGTTGTAAGTATGAATGGCCCAGTTCTTAAGTTTTCAGACTCTATTACTCTGTTGGGTATGACTGTATCTTCAAATCTCTCATCGGTTGACCATCTTCTGTCAGCTACCAAAACAGCTGCTCGTAAAATAGACTTTTGTACAGATCTAAGCAGTACTTTACCTCTCGACAACTCCTTCTGCTGTATAAGGGCCAAATTCGGCCTCATCTGAATATAATTCTCACCTCTGTTAGTGCTCCCAATACGCTCTCGATATTGTTGATCGTATTCAAAGAGAGCGATTAGGCTTATAAATGACCTGTACTTAACTTCTCACATACAGTCCCTTGAGCATAGAAGGATGGTTTCAGTTCTTTCTTTGTATTATCGTTATTACAACGGATATTATGCTGCTGAATTATATTCTTTGATACCATCTCGGGCTATCTTTGCGAGAAACACTCGCTCGCTCATTCACATCACCATTATGTAGTACAAATCTCGACTTGTCGTACCAAACGGGCGCAATCCACATTTTTCTACACGGCTTCTAAACTCTGGAATGATCTCCCTCCTAAGTGTTCCCGAGTGCTTTAGCACGATAGGCCAAATTTAGCCTGTTCAGGTCCACAATCATAAAAAAAAAAAAATAAAATTATATCTTACAATCCGATCTTAATAAAAAACAATTCATTAATACCTGGTGTGACTAGATTCCACAACTTTCTATAAGTCCCACAGGCATGTGACAGTGGTCACAAGAAGGTTACTAAGTGATATACTGTATAGGAGTAGAAAAAGTATACAACTCCTGTGCTAATGCCTATGCCCACTTGTTTAACTTACAACAATGCTCGCTTCACTAGCTCCTTATCGTAATAATGCACTCGTTCGTAATATGCCACTAAAATACTTATTATGTAATATAATGTTAAATATAATATAATATTAAAATTAATTCAAAGAAAACATGAAGTATAAGTAATATTTTGTTGAAAATGATATTGAAGAGAAACTAAATGTGCATAAAAGCTGTAAAGCTGAAATAAATACTTTTATGAGATATCATGAGCAACAAAAGGACTTTATTAAAATCAGAGGGTATTACAGACAAATGGCGAATATTTAACAAATGTCAATATCTAGTCTTGTATAAGAGAAATTAAAGGCCTTCAACTAAAAAAAAATCGTTAGTGACTAAATAACACGATCAAGATACAGCTCCTGAAAAAGATCAGGGGCATAAAGTTCAGAAATAAAAGATTATCTACAAAGCTAAAGTTTAAGGAGTTATTTAACTGATAAGAATAGAATATTGTAACAACAATTCAATTCAACAGTCCTTATGTATCTATCGTCATTTTCTATATAATTTAAGCATGGAATTTTACAACTTAAAGTTTAGATTAGCAGTTTTCGTTATATTTTTATAGTGATACTAATAGGTACTTTACAAGTTAAATTGTACGATCTAAGCTTTAGTGAACTAAGGGTTAAGTTATTGAGTTATAACATTTGACTTTTGTAACATGTGGATACATAAGCTTAAGTTCGAAATACCCTTGGGGAGTAAAGGCATACTAAAATTAATCGAACATTATAATATAATGTTAAGGGTAATAACAAATGATTTTGAGGTAAAGTACAGTGTTAAGGTTGCGATAGTCGGAAAATTTAAAGCAATCAAGCGAAGTTACGCGGAGAATACCTGTACAACATAAACCGACGAACTTGAGCATCAACATGAACATCAGGATAAAATGCCTCGAGTGAAAATGCATATTAGATTTCTCAAATTGAAGTAAATAAGTAAACGAGGGAGTTTCAAAATTATTATCTTGTTTTTAATATTTACATTTTCATATTTACCGTATTCACTCATGTTTTATATAACAGATGTGCCGAGCTTAATGGGACATGAAATTTATTTGGCTATAAATTGTGATTCGTTATACTCCGTTACTGCTAACATTTACTGTTAATTAATAACATTGTTTTATCATTTACATTCAAATTGGTAATGTAAATGTCAATAGATGATATCGCTTTTAAAAATCAAATAATTTTTTTTCAATTTCATATTCTATTCAAGATTATGAGTTTTATAATTCTTTGTTGTATTATGCTGAACATGTTTTACAGATTTCCATTTTTCATTTTAAATCATTTTTATTAAGTTCAAAAAAAATAAGCTTCGCATATTCAGATGTAATGTAACGTTTCAAAGGAATATAAAAACTTGTGTATATTCATTTTGTATTATGTACAAGTGCTTTGCATTGCTGGATATTTCTTAAATAAGGATATTACCAAACCTTTTATAACAAGCCACCCTCTCGAGTAACACCCCTACAAACGTGACAGCCAATAATTAGATTTTTACTTATCTTAAACTAATTTAACACACAAAATATAATTTTGCAAATACGGAAAAGTCTTATGTAGCTGGCACACAACTTATTAATTATTCATAAAATCATGCTTCTTTTTATTTATAAACTGGTCAACAACTGAAGTGGCACAACAAAAACTATTATGCTACCATGTTTATTTTCAATGAAAACAATATCGTGTGCAGCTGTCAAGTGTAGTGTTTGTTGATACAAGCTTTTGTTACAAATAAAGAAGATTGCTACATTATTAGACTATAAAACTTATATTTATATTTATTACTTAGTAGTACAAGGCCGGCCACGTGGGAGACCGTATTTTTCACCCTTATTTTTCGGAGGCCTTTTTCAACCCCTTGATGGAATTTTCATCCCTAATTATGGTATTTTTGACAGTAATTTTTTTGTCGGTCTTATTTTATGGTTTCTTTTCAGGCCTTTTCAGCCCTTGATGGAATTTTCAACCCTTTTTGTTGTACTAAGAGCCTTTTTGACAGACATGCCTTTTTTGTACTTGCTCATTTAGGCTTTGGTCTTGGGCTTGGTCTTGGACTTGGTTTTGGATTTGTGGGTTGGGGCTGGGTGACGGCTTCTTTTCGGGGGGCTCCTTTCAACCCTAATTAAGGTCCTTTGGTAATATTAAGAGCAGTACAACCTGGAGGTTAGGCAATTGCACGTGTTCTGATGAAAAGATTTTTTTTTTTCTAACGGTGTTTGAACCTGCACTAACAATTCTGCAGTTAATGCGAAAGTGCGGTTAGATGGTAGCTCAATAAGTGTGAGATTGGCTTTATTGCACTCTGTGCGTTCAATCATATCTCTTTTTGAATTGTGAGCTGATTTTTATGATCAAGTTAAATCAGTTTGGTATTTAATTTAATTGATTTGATTAATTTGATTTGAGTAATTGATTTGTATGTTTGAGAAAGAGACAAAGGAAGACAACACGATCAAGCTATTACAGAAAACATTCATGAGCCTTTACACCACTATATTGCACCACAAAAACCCTAATTAGTCCTAGAAATATACGCAGTGGCGCCGCCTCTATTACAGAAAACATTCGTAGTTTAAATATACCACTAGATGGTGCCACAAACAAAACCCTAATTAGTCCTAGAAATATAACGCTAGATGGTGCCACCTTTATTACAGAAGATATTCAAACTATACCTGCGGGCATACAGCGAAAATCATTGGATAATTTTTCCTGGGTCAGTTACCTAAACGATGCATCGTCGGCCTTCAACGGCGATTATGCCTCAAATCCGTTCAATTTTCATCACAGCAATATTAACTACATGCCGTTATGTATTGACGGTCAACAAATTCTCTCGAAGGCCTTACAGTCGGACTTTACAGCAAATAGTTTATATGTATCACACCTTATTCTCTGGCACTGGTATTCATTCTTTGAATGAGGGTAACGATATATCGAGAAGCGATTACCCCAACGGACACTGTTTAGTGGCCTTCGACCTAACATCTGACTAGCCTGCAAACGCTATCACGCACTGGAAACGGCTCACTTCGGCTGGAAATCGGCTTTGTTGAAGAGCTCGCTGCAACTGCTAACTGTTTGGTGCATGTAGAATTCCATAACGTGATTCAGATCGGTAAACATCAGAACGTCGTCGTGTATTTATCTGTTAAAAAGGAGTAACTCTAGATCTCAAGCTTCAGTATCCAGCAGCAGCACGTGAAAGAAGATAGACGCATACTTGGACGTGCAAGGGTTTAGTGGTGTTAACAACGAATTCATACCGAAAGAAATTGCCGTGGTTACAGATCATGGTCGTTTATCCTTGATGCTGATAAAACCACATCGAGGTTACTTTATATCAAGATCCATTTCACAACAGATAAAGTTTTTGGAGGATAATTATCACG
The DNA here is from genome assembly GCA_036346205.1 of Vesta saturnalis. Classification (NCBI taxonomy): domain Eukaryota; kingdom Metazoa; phylum Arthropoda; class Insecta; order Coleoptera; family Lampyridae; genus Vesta; species Vesta saturnalis. The sequence goes on along the minus strand of JARFJB010002342.1, from coordinate 144,658 downwards.
GCCTGAAATGGTGGTCAGGTTATGTACACTACAACAATTTCCGTGAGGAGTTGATGAAAGTGTTGCGCCCGTTTAACAAAATTCACGTTAAGGGCAGTGAAAAACAGCAGTTTTTAAGGTTTCTTGACAAATCTATAGTAAACCTGGAGGAGACTGGTTGTCCATCGATTAAACAATTGAAAGAGGAAGCAAAAGCATATAGTTGCTTAAACTATAACATCCTTGGGCCTATGTGTGCACTGGAAAACGCCTTACTATTGCAAGACCAATTCCAAAGATGTATACGGCACAAGTGTTGAGATGCTTGAAATCGATTCCCAACCACAAGAATGTGTTTCGGCTTGTATGTGCTTCTAATCAACTACAGAGGTACGCACCTAGACAGTGTGCAATTATCGTAAACACCGATCCTGCAAACAAACCAGGTTAGCATTGGACTGCTATCTACATTGACGAGAATGATAACAGGGAATGTTTTGATTCCTTTGGACGAGCACCGCAAGGATATCATTTACGCTTGCTAGAGAAAAATTCTAGATGGTTCCATTATAACAAAACGCTTCTGCAAGATTTCCATTCGAATGTGTGTGGACTTTATACGTTAATGTTTCTATATTTCAGATTACATAATTTACCTATGTTTGATTTTGTAAATAAGCTTTTCACGGTATCTTTAATCTTAAATGACCAGATAATCAAATTATTGTACAATTTTGTTTTCCTACTATTCTAGTCTGATAAATAAATTAAAAAAACCTGCTATTTTTCTTTCTTTTAGCGTTTTATAAAAATTTATGATTTTTAGCACTTATTATTAAACAAAGCATGCTACTCAATATTGGTATTATATAATTACACCAACTGTAATTAACTCTATGTTATATTTTAATGAGGATTTTATAATGAATTCGTTTTCTATAAAACAATTTTGTATGTACAGTATATAATATTTTATTTACATTTCAGAAATTACTTTTAATCGATAACTAGTTTTATATCAATTAAGCATAAGTCAAATGTTTTTATCTCAGGAACAGAAATCAGCTGTTCCTTTATAACCGTATCAACACACTACACTGATTCGTTATGAACATCAGGTAAGGTACTATAATTGTCTTCAACGTACAAATAAACGAACTGTAAGCCATATAGCTAAGGTAATTTTCATAATATAAACGTACGATAAGGTAAGATAATTTCCAAAAATCTTCCACATACCAACATGAAATGTAGGTCAACTACAAAAGCCCCAAAAATAACAAAAGCTGGCAGATATTCGACGAAAGCAGATATATATATATATAGAGGGCATGAGTTACTAATACAAAACAAAGGTGTCTGCATTTATACTTCTTGAAGAGGATGACAATGCAATATCACCCACGCCATTTTATACATGTGGCGTCATTGCACCACGCCTTTGCAACGATACAAAATTCTTTAGATAAGTGCCCTTTCTTAACATAAGCGGCCTTCCTTAATGTAGGGGCCCATCTTTGCTCCCTAGTAAATATAATATGTACAAAATGTAATTAAAAATCTTTAAATACCTCAAAAAAGGTAACGTAACGAACGGTACGGCAGAAGAAACGGAAAAGAAATGAATTAATCTACTCTGTTCGCATTTGCGCAAAAAATTATACCTTAACATATATACAGAGGCAGTCGTAATTACGTAGATTAAAGAGAAAATATTAACATATACAAAATATGTTTACCAATAATGATACAAATTCAAAACTTAAAGAATTGAAAACAGATTAAGGTAACGATAGCCAAAAATTGCATTATAAACAGTTGTTACAATAGTGAAACAAATTAGGTTAACAATACATATAACATTGCATGTTTGTGATATAAAACATTAAAGCACTAGTCTTTCAAACATGCATCTATTAAATAATTTAAAACCGATGAACACCACAGCACACAGTACCTTATACGCATTACACACACACAGCACAATCACGCCCATACAGACACACACACACATACCACTCACCATCACACTCACACACTCACACACACACACTACACACACCACACACCCACACTCACACTCACACACTCACACCTCACACCTCACACCACCTCACACTCCACACTCTCACACTCACACTCCACACTCACACTCACACTCACACCCACACTCACACTCACACACTCCACACTCACACTCACACACCCACACTCACACTCACACACACATCACACACTCACACACTCACACACTCACACCTCACACACACCATCACACCTCACACACCTCACACACTCACACCACACACTCACACACCATCACACCTCACACTCCACACTCACACTCACACTCCACACTCACACTCACACACCTCACACACTCACACTCACACTCACACACTCACACCTCACACACTCACACACTCACACACTCACACACTCACACACATCCACACTCCACACTCACACACTCACACACTCACACACACTCACACTCACACACTCACACTCACACACTCACACCTCACACTCACACACTCACACACACACCACACTCACACACTCACACCTCACACACTCACACTCACACCTCACACACCTCACACCTCACACACTCACACACTCACACACTCACACTCCCACACACTCACACACACTCACACACTCACACTCACACACTCACACACTCACACACTCAAACACTCACACACTCACACCTCAACACTCACACTCACACCCACACTCACACCACACACTCACACACTCACACTTCACACTACACACCTCCTACACCTCTACACCACTTCCACACTCACACAACTACAACACTTACACACTTCACCTAACACACTAACAACGCACGCAACAACCAAACACAACTAACACTCTTCACATTCAAAAACTTACCTTAACTATACAAGCACTAATCAATTAAAAAATTAACATCACAAAATAATTTACCACAATACCATTCAAAACTTAAAATTGAAACAGTTAAGGTAACGATACCAACACATTGCACCACTTATAACAGTTGTTACAATAGTGAAACACAATTAGGTTAACAATACACTACAACATTGCATGTTTGTGATATAAAACATTAAAGCTACTAGTTTTCAAACATGCTCTATTAAATCAATTCTAAACCGATGAACACCACAGCACACACTACCTATACCATTACTACACACTCACACTCACACACTACACACACACACAACACACTACACACACCACTCACACCACACACTCACACACTCCACACACCACACACCACACATCACACACTCACACTCACACACTCACACACTCACACCTCACACCTCACACCTCACACACTCACACACCCACACCACACACTCACACAATCACACACATCACACACTCACACACTCACACACACACACTCACACACTCACACACTCACACCACTCACACACTCACACACTCACACACTCACACACTCACACCCACACACTCACACACTCACACACTCACACACTCAAACACTGACACACTCACACCCTCACACAGTCACACACATCCACAATCACACTCACACACTCAAACTCACACACTCACACACACTCACGCACTCACTCACAACTCACACACTCACACACTCACACTCACACACACACACACTCACACACTCACACACTCACACACTCACACACTCACACTCACACACTCACACCACCACACTCACACCTCACAACCCACACTCACACTCACACCTCACACACTCACACACTCACACACTCACCACTCACACAACTCACACACTCACCACACACACACTCACACACTCACACATCACACTCCACACTCACACTCACACACTCACCACACTCACACACCTCACACACTCACACCTCACACACTCCACACTCCACACACTCACAACACCATCACACTCACACAAACACTCACACACTCACAACTCAACACACTCACAACACTCAAACTACACTCACACACTCACACACTCACACTCACACACTACACACTCACACTCACAACACTCACACTCAACTCACACATCCCTCACCTACACTCACACTCACTACACACTCACACACTCACACACTCACACTCACCATCACACACTCACACTCACACCTCAACCTACACACACTCACACACTCACACATCACACTCACACACTCACACACATCACACACTCACACACACCACACTCACCACTCACACTCCCACCCCCACACTACACACACCTCACACACTCCACACTCACTACACTCACACTCACCACACTCACACACTCAACTCACCCTCACCTCACACACTCACACCACCTCCACCTCACACTCACACACTCACACACTCACCACCCTCACACCTCACACTCCCACTCACACACTCACACACTCACACACTCACACTCACTCACATCACCCCTCACACACTCACACTCCACACACCTCACACACCACACACTCACACTCACACCTCACACACTCACACACTCACACTCCACACTCACACACACTCACACCACACACTCACACCTCACACACTCACACCACTCACACACTCACACACTCACACACTCCACACTCACACACTCACACACTCACTCACACTCACACACTCACACACACTCACACACTCACACACTCACACACTCACACACTCACACACTCACACACTCACACTCACACACTCACACACACACACTCACACATTTCTTTTCGGGATAGTACCCATAAAATCATGTTTCCTCTTTATTTACAGGTAGCTTCTCAAATAATTTTTCCATTATTCATAATAGAATATTTGAGCAATAATTTTCTTTCTCGATTTCTCAATTAAAAATATGACGAATGTTAGCGTAAGATAACGTTTTTTGTATTATAATTACATCTTGAATGGAAAAGTTACAAACAGTCTTTTTATAACAATAATTTATTTTATTTTTAACATACTTTGGTATTCACAATAGTCCATACTGGTTTATACATATTTTAAAAAGGGAAAAGGCAAAGTATAAATACATTGAGTAGTTATTAAACGTCGTTATTACGTCTAGTTGTTATTTCACAATTTAAGGATTCCTCACAGCTATAGACACTGCTCAATTAAAAACGTTTTTACCTTAAATCTAAACACTTTAAGGGACAAGTCTCTCAAATGAAAAAGAATATAGTTGTAATGTAGGTTACTCTTTCCCTGGTATTATGTTGGTGAATGGGAGAGTTAACTACTATCAGCGTTTTTTTTTGACACAACAAAGGCACTCAAGGATAAACGCACCGGAAATTGTCAGTATATTTAGGTTTCTAAAGGCTACACGACAGTCCTCACGATAACGCAAACCTGATATTACTCACAGCTCTTCTCTGTATCTGTACAATGCAGAGTTACCTACATTAAGACGGCGTGTATCATATGAATTAAAGCGTAGTAGTCATGTACTAGCACTCTTTGTGATACGTTATCTCCAAACTTGCTAATAATGTAAATTTACATGCGCATTGAAATTTAGGTACACCCTAGATGCATTGTCCATTTCCACTTGTTTTAATTTCAAAGTCAAGTTTTCTCTTTTGCTTGTAAAGTATTACCATTACACCAACTCTGTATAGAATTAATAGCAAGTTGCAGTTGGTGGAATCCAAAATTAGCGTCGAAATGTGTGCGAAGTAGCGTAGTCATCAGCATACAATATACAATCTATGTTATCTTTGAAGTTATTAGTAGTTTCTCAGAAATGTATTGTTGAAATGAAACACAAAGCGATCTATTATGTAGGTAAGATTTTACAAGCGGTACCCTTAAGTTTTCAAATTGATAACAGTTGCTTAATTTATTTAAAAGGATGTCACTATACACGCAGTCGAAAGTTTTATATAGGTCTACTATACCTGCTGACAAATATTATTTCGACTAAAAAGACTCAGGTGTTTTGTTAGCAAAGTAAGTCAGTGTATCTGCAGTACATCTATTCTTCCTAAACCTCATATGCGGTTTACTATTCGTTAGGCATCATCATTGGCGAAGGGCTTATGTTGTCCTAAACCGCCCTTCCGCCCGAAATAATTTTGTTTTAGCATCTTCAACCGCCAATCAAAACCTGAATTTTTCCCAAAAACAATCTGCGTCCGAGGCAATTTTAACCCGGATCAACTCCTGGAACCGATAGACCGTTAACCGTATTTCGCCCAGGAGTTGAAATACCGTACCGTAAATGAATATAAATAATAAATATAATTAATTATATTTAAGTTAAACAGAAAGTATCCAAACAAGGCTTAATTTGAGTACGGGTAAAAACTGACTGCAAACCTCACTTTCAACCGGAAAACACCCTTACGGATGTATGGATATACAGGGCGTCCGCGGGGAACTGCGAACAATTGGTATACGTATCAGTTCTGCTCTCGTGCTGAACAGGTTGAAGGTGATACGGATGCATTCCATTTTCGCGAGGAATGTTCAAAATAATTGTCCTGCTTCTACCAGTGGCTGCTTTTATTCGTCCAATGTTCGGCTATCTATTTCAACTTCTCTCATCACCTCTTCTGCAAACGTACGTCATGAGACTCTCGATCACTTCGATGTAAGAAAACTTCCTGTTTTTCGAAGGCAGTGAAAAGTCCGGACTATCGTTTTGTCAGTAGGAGCGACGATTTGGAAAACGATTTTTGTACTCTGCTGCTGCTGCATAACAATTACCGTGAAACAAGCATAACCAACAGAGTACGTAACTAAACAGCGACCGTAACGTGGCCTACCTCCATACTTAATGACACAAAAACAAGAGGTATCTCCGCTCAAACTTTGCTTTAAGATGACGCAACATCACCCAACGTACTACATGTACTCCATTTTGATCTCGTTTTAAACTTATATTATCGCTAATTGTAAATGATGTAACCTAGTTCCCGTCCACAGTACCTGACCTGCTGTCGTTCAATGCACTCTCCTCCTGTACGAAAACAATCATTTACATTAATTACACTCACACAGACGTGTATGCGCACGCACATACACTCCAACGCATGTACGCCCGGTATGCCCGCACACACATGCACGCATGCACCCACCCACGCACGCATGTTCGCACGCACGTTCTCACGCAGATACAAGCGCACACTCACACGCACGCAAGCACGCATACCCACACTCACGGATTATTGAATTATCAAATTCGGTCAATATTTTTATTCATGTGTGTAACCATCGGAAGGACTGGTTAAACCTATATCTTTGATCATCACCACACTTGTTCTTTATTATGACCAAAAATAATTTATTTTAATACGGAGTAATTTATAAAACGTATAATATCTTCCACTTTTATCGTTTTAATCGTACCCGTTAAATTCAGTGTTATTTTGTTTGATACAAGTGGATATGATGTACACTTTATAGTTAGCAAAATTGATTATGTGGATGATGCAACTTTTCTGGTATTCTGATTATGTTCAATCTTATTCTATAATGAATTAAATGGGCCAAATTTGCGTATCTACTATTTTGATTTTTCTTCGGTGCGATGCAATCAAAATAATTAAGCATAAGTAATTAACTGTACTAGATAAGACATTTCTAAGGATTAGTATTGCATTGCACCTCCATTGTGGAGAAACTGATTCTTTAATTAAAGGTTGTCTATAACATTTAAGTCAATTAACCTTCATATTTTATGTTTCTTATGGATACATTTGAAATAAAAGGTCACATAAACGAACAATTATCGTTTTAGTTCAAGAATACCTTATTTTAAGCATACGTATGAACACATTACTCCAATTTGTCATCAACAAATTTTCTTCTTCCTTCAATACATTCGATTAATATTTGTACAGATGACAAGACACTTCACCTCTTATCAAATTCGGTCAACATCTTTATTCAAGTCTCTAACCATTGGAAGGCCATATCTTTGACTTTTTTGTTGTGTATACATCCTAAATCAGCCCATGAGACATGCACCACACTTTATTCTGACCAAAAATTAGTTATTTTACGACGAAATGAATTATAAAACGTCTAATACCTTTTACTTCTATTATCTTAATCGTTCCCGTTGAATTCCGTTGTATTTTGTTTGATATAAGTGGATATGACATACTCTTAATAGTTAGTTAGTGTATGATGGTATCGTTTTGTTATTATTATTTATTTTTATATCTATAATAAATTAAACAAATCAAATTATACGCATTACTTTGTTTTATCTTTTATGTTGTAATTAGAAGCACTCACGCTGCAGTAAAAAAAATTATCTAAGATTCTAGATGAAAGACATCTCTAAGGGCTGTATTGCATGGTGGAACAAGCGTGATGGAACGCACAAGCGAATAGTCTGTAATAGCTTCATTGTGAAGAAAAAGGGCGGAAGTGTAAATTTTATTGCAAAATTTCTAAAACCTCATAAATGTGTACATCTTCACTTTTGTAGAATATTGAATATTACGCAAATTTTAAATTAAGTTTAACTGAAACACAACATAATCCTGGAAAAGAATATTTTTTGAGTAGTAACATTTAATTGAATTTTGTAATAAAAAACATTAAATAATAAAACCGAACTGCGATTTGTGTAGTTGTTATTTAAAAATCCTAGTTTTATCAATTCTACATAAATAATTCTATTTACGTAATATAATTGTAAAAATAAATTACATACCTTGTGTAAACATTTTGAACATAAACTCCATTTTAAACATTTATAAAATGCAGTAAGATAAACAGTTTTATGCACAATGTCTCGTTGTTTATAAGAAAACGACCAATGTTCGCTACTATACATCAGAAGATGAATTAAGAAAATAAACATGTTATGGTTCTACATTAATTTGTAGAATTTACAATAATTAGAGAAATAAAGTACGAAAAGTTACAAGGATTTGTGATTCTTAGTTTTAGTCATGCATCCAAAATCACTGAATGAATCAAATCTAAAGCGGTAAAAGACGAAGGGTGTCAATCAATCAGCACGACGCGTTCGTGCTTAAAGGGTTGCAATAGTGCCTAAAAGAAAAAATCACTCAGTAAACAGTCTATAAGTTTCCATTTCGTATAAATGTTATGTATTTACTTCCACAATTGCGGCACTTCTCAACTTTGTTGTACACGGTTAAACAGAGTAAACAAGAGAAAGATATCGATAATAATTCGCAGATTAATTTTCAAATTCTAAGGCTTGGCACCTTTGATGAAATGATTAAGGTAAAAAGTAAACATTTGTAATTTGTCGTGCGGAATTTTTTAGTAATAAGACTCTCAGAGTTAACCTGTTTGTTTAGTTTCAGGGTTTATTGGTTTAGGAATAAGATGTAAATAGGAAAGCTTAAGTGATGATGTTTTGATGGGAGTAGGCAAATTTTGTTACATCCCCCGCTTCTTACTAATAATGACTTTTAAGTAACTGTTTAAAATATTGCTGTTACAGAACGATTTTATCAGTTAACCCTTTAAGTGCTCCGCTGAATACAAAATTTAAAGGTTACAATGTAATGTAGCGATAGCGTTAATGAAAGCTCAGTTTTAGAGCGCCGTATTTTCGGTTCTATATAAACAGATCATCAAATTGGCACCGTTAAAAGATGGCGAGTGAGTGCTTAGTAAATTACAGAAAATAGGAAACGTTTAATATGTTGTTTAGGAAAATCTTTCCTCATTTAATTTTAGCAGGACTAAAAGTAACGTAACATGAGTTTTGTTGATGAGTAACTATGATAAGACAAAAGAAATTTAGATGATGCAGGTACCAGTAAGGTTACCCTTCCCAAAATGCTTTATTTGTGGTATACAGGTGTGTTATAGAAGTAAATTAGAGAGAGAGAGAGAGAGTGCTTAAATAAGAGAGATTGTGTTTCCGTGGTTGGTTAAGAAACTGTGTGAACTTCGCCTTCGCGACTTAGAGCCTTAGGGTGTAGAAAGTTAAAATTACAGAATTTTAAATGGTATCGTTTGTAAGCTGCCTTCAGCATCGAGAAAAAGATGTTCAGCCTACTCCCAAAAAATTCTGATCTATCGAACTACTGACCAATCCCCTTCACTTCCATTGTATGAACCTTTTTTCCTTAAATTTAACAAACTCCTTAGTGACCATCAATATAATTTTAGGCAGCTTCGTTCAACAGGTAATTTTCTTTTATGTGCGACCCAAGTTTGTAAAGATACATAGAAACAGTTGTAGTCGCTTGAGGTATTTCAAAATAATTTGACCAATTTTGGCAGCAACTTGCTTCGTTTTTGTTAATTGATGCGAAGATCAATTTTTCTTCCAGTGTGCTTGAATAAAGATCAACATGTGCTTTGCACACGAGAGTACCCTTCATTGTAGTTCATCTTCTTAGTGTAGTTATGATACTAACCCAGCTTTTTTTGTAAGTATGAATGGTTCAGATCTTAAATTTTTAAACTCTAGCAATAGTGTTACGAATGACTGTATCTTCAAATCTCTCAAGGGTTCGTCTTTTCCTCTCAGCTTTTACAAAAACTGCTCGTAAATAGGTTTTTTATACAGACCTAAGCAGTTCTTTACCTTCAGACAACTCTTTCTGCTATATATATATATATATATATATATATATATATATATATATATATATATATATATATATATATATCTCAACCTCAACCTCACTTAGAATATAATTCTTACTCCTAGTCGCTCTCGTCATTGCTCACCGTATTCTAAGAAGATCGATTCGGCTTATAAATGACCCGCCCTTAACTTCTGATGTACAGTCCCTTAAGCATAAAAGAGTTGTTCCAGTCAGTATTGCAATATCTTTTGTGCGCCTGAATTACATCATTTCGGGCTAGCTTTGCTGGGGATACTCGATTCGTTCATTAACATCATCAATACTCAGTATATATTTTCGTATCAAACAGGCTTATTCCGCATTCCTCTACACGCCTTATATCTCCAGAATAATCATCCAGTTCCTGTTTTTCTCTCATTCATGATAGGAAAAAATTTAAGGTGGCTATTCTTAAGACAGTCCAAAATCTCTAAGCATCACTCTAAATGTCCCTGAGTGCTTTAGCTCTTTAGGCTAAACTTGACCTATTCAGGACTACGATTATTAAAAAAAGTCCCGGCCGTTGACGCAACTTAGTTTTGTTGACTGTAGGGAATGTGGGTAGTTGGTAGGCAGGATTTGTAGGTACCATAGGTACTATAAAGATGTAAGGATTTGGATAAAGTTTTAACACTATGTAGGTGATTTGAAGATCTGCCATTAGACCATCGTAAGGTTTTATGAGACCAACTAACACGTGGAAATATGGTATATGCAGCGTCTAACATAAAATAGGTGTTGCAATTTTACAATTTTTCGCAAAACCTTAAAGCCCATTTGTAGCAGTAATATAAAAAGTTTAATAATTTTATCAACGTTCGGGTTATTAGGAAATATGCCATTCAGATATGACGAAAATAAAATTTAAACACACAAGATAAGCTTTGCTTTATGGCTAAAATAGTGTCCCATAAGTTTCATTTCATTAGCGATAAAAAGACGTCACATTATAAGTCTGACGACATGTTTTCTAAATTATAATATTGTGTGAAATCAGTGGAGGCAAAAACATCAAACTTATTGACGAGGTAGATGTTTGGTCTGTTCTGGGGTGCCAGAAGTCAGCCCAATTTATGAAAGTGTTATTTACTATAGTTTTTCTGACCGAGACCATCACTGCAAAGTAATGAAAGTGTGACCAAAAAATATTTAACGTGAAAAAGATGTCACGTATCTAATCTACCACGTCACATAAAATTGGAAGAAGTTAGTTAGCTCGACTAGCAACTCAGTCAACCGCAGAATTTATTTATAAATTTCCAAACAATGGACGATATATTATAGTATGCTACAATATGCAACAAAGGTAATCAGTTCATTAAAAAATACTTTGTAATATGGTTAATTTAAACACACTTTTAGTTTTGTAGAAGCTGTAGTGATCTCTTACAACGTATGACAGGTTAGGAAGTAAACTCAACAATACCATGTTTATTAGTACATGCGATAATGCAATAGCCTGACCTGGTGTTGACGAATACTTGAGCCTTGGTTGGTGCAGCTGTGAAAGCTCCGAGTCGTTGGTAGCCCACAGACAGTTAGAATCTATCATCGTAATCTCTAGTGACAACAATTTATGAGTAGTCTCAGTGAAGAGAACATCGTAGCAAAGCCAAAAGCGACACGAAACGGTACACGACGTATATTATCAAGACACGAAACAGTATACTCACGAATACTTAAAGAATATTCAACGAATACGTAAATAATCTTCAACGAGTACGTAAAAAATCTTTAACGAGTACGTAAAGAAAACAAGCCCGGTAGACTGAAGAAGACCTGTAGGTGATGGTTGAACACGATCTGTTTAAATTATAATTCTTTTAAAAAACAGTATTGGATTCTCATATTTTAATCCACTTTGTGTGCAAGTAACACTTTTCTACATCCGCATCAAATTACTTTACAAAGTAGAGACCTATAAAAATGATCATCGAAGAAATCGCAAAAAGGGAGATTTTCTCAAAATGTTTGCACTTCACAACAATGGCTGCTTGGAAAGGAAGCACGCCACAAGGAGAAATTCACAACCCAAATTTCCTTATCAAAAATCATTGTGGCCAAAATCAAATTTGATACGTATTTCAATAAAGAGTTTGTTAAGAAAGATATACTTATTTACGATTACCACTCTCTAGTGGCAATTCAGCAAAGTAATAGATTCCTTTAAAATGTATGAGTTTCCAACTAACCAGAACCCCCGTACATCCCATAGATGGCACATAGTGTTTTTACCACTAGTGATTGAATACAGAAATTCATTTTTGACTAGATAAAATATTATTAGAAATCACACCTGTGGTTTATGTGAATCCCATGAATCATTGTTTTTTATAATATATGTATTAAGTTTATTACTGTTATTTAGCTTAAGTGATTGTAGTTTACAAAATGACTCACTGTCGCAAACATTAAGTAGCGTTATTTGTATTTCTAAACTACTAATGTTTACAAAATTTATTCAACGACTGTTTGTTCATTGCTTCGGATTCAAACAAAAATTGTAATCAGCTCGTTTAAACAAGTGCTAATCTACTATTTGAAATTTGAACCAAATATTACGAGTTTTGTCTTTGAAATTCAGTTCGAAATTTACCGAGTGTGCAATTATCTTGTTTTCTTCAATCATTTAGAAATCTTTACATCGCGCAAGACGGTTTACCAAAAAAAATTGATCGTAGTAGCGCCTTATAATATACGAGAGTGAAATGATGCAGAAATATTTCAGCTATTTTAAACTTACTAGAGTCCACGCCCTTCTTCAACGAGCCCAGTCGGCAACCACTAAGCGACGTGCAATGTGGATTGAGTGTGTAACAAGCTAATAAACGGCCACAGATACTAGTCAACCTAATTTGTAGGTATGGTAGTGTGCACATAAATTTGGAAACAGCTTTTATTCTTAATTTCATATGTGTTTTATCCGAATTCAAACGTTGGTTTTGATTGAATGTTAGAAAACACTATGACCTGGTTGATACTAAACACTGTTTACTTATGTATAATTTCAGAGCTTTCTTTTTAGAATTATGTATCACGATGTTTTGATAAAGTTTAAATATTTATTATGGTCATATTCACTTTCAAGGTTCTTTATGATAATGTATTATATATAGAAGGTAATCCAGCAATATTTGGATCTACTGGTGAATTCCATTAAATTTATTAGTTTGAATCATCTCCAAGCTAGTTTATAAAACATGAACTAACTAATCTGGAAACAACAGTACAAAGCCCCAAATAAAAGCTGCGTCCGAAAATAACCATGAATTATGTTCCCAGAACAATATTGTTTTAGTCCTGTTTTTAAAAGATATGATCAAGTAAGATATCAATTTCATAAGATAAATGCAGAAAATATATCAAAGGAAGTATAATTCGGAAGCGAGAGTGTGTATATTGTGGGTTTCGGAAACCACTATTGCACTTAAGGGAAAAAATTATAACCTACAAAGTGAATTAAAAGCTTTGATGTCCTCATTTACTTTATTTTGTTGGTTATTAGATTAACTTTGAAGTAATGAGCAAACCTGATTAATTACATCGGTTAAAATCCGTTGCGATAAATTACTGAATTCGTAACACACTTCTTATTTGTTATGCTCGATTGTCAATCCATTTAACATTTCCATTGTGATTAGATTAGCGTAACTAATTAAAATACTTAGCTTTTAGGTTTTTAAATGGTGTATGTTCATATTTTATATAAATTAGGCGTTTCGATAACAATTACAGTTATCGTCCTCAGCAAATGGTAATAATAACAAAAATACACCATCTAAAAACACAAAAGCTAAGTATTTTAATTATGTGTAATAATAGTAAAAGTCTACATTTTCATACGTTCTTGTGTCATTCGTAAAATAAGTTTAACTAACTTACAGCAGAGTTATCATATTTCCTTTAATTGGCAACTAATTTAATATTTAAACTGTTATCATTCACTAAGGATAATAACTCTAATTGTTCATTAAAATTTGTATAAAACGAATAAAAACACACGATTTCAAATTAAAAAATTAATATTTATTAAATTAATAGAAATTGTTACAAATATATAAAAAAATATTAAAATAATTGAATTTGTGTTTTAAATTCCAGCGTATAAATCATTTAAATATAAGTACGAACTTTTAGGATCGAAGAAAGTCCTTGCCGGTAGCCCAGTCACAGTACCTTAACAACGATAAAATGGAAACTAAAAGTTAAGACAAAAGGGCGCTTCATTTAAAAGTTATAAAAAAGCAGTCTTAAATATATAGCAACATTAATCACTTTCCTATCTAAGCGACAAACGTAAGGTTTGGATAGGATCTGAAGCAACACAATGAGTCAAATAAAAATTTTTATTCATTTCTTCCGGTTTTGAATAAATCCAAAATATAATTAACTATGAGACGAGCCAACATTAAAATTGTATAATGTCCTTTAAGTTAATTGGTACTAGTACCTACTTCAGAGAGAAAATAAATATTTAATATACCCAACGGTAATTAATGTAAAATATCAATTTTTGAATACGCATAACTCAAAGCGAACAATTTGTCCTAATTGAGAAGTGACAACACTTTATTAAAAAAATTATAAATTCAATTTGTAAATTGTAAGTTCTATTATATGGCACATAAAATACCCTACGGAATAGGCCACATACGGTTTTCAAAAAGTAAACTTTAGGCATGAGAGTCAATAGTGCTCTGCAATATGTAATAGCTAGACAAACGCTTCTACATATAAAGATGATTAATTTTATTAATTAATAATAATAATAAAATAATAATTAATAAGTGGGTGAAGTTATGAATTAAATAACGATTTAAATTTTAGCACCATTAAAAAAGGATGTATCTCTACATTAACATAGATTGTGTTCGAATTAGTTAAGGACTGAAAGTAAAAGTAGTCTGTGGCAGGACTAGCAACAAACAAAATACACCCACTATTGAAACGCGTTCGGTATTTTTAAATTTTTGTGTGGAACGTAGGTATAATTTATTTTTCACTTCGATTTGCCTCTCCGAATGTTCCTATCTTGGTTTGCAAACCTTATACGCTATCCAAAATGATATCGTTAGATAGCACCATATGTTTTGGCTTTCTACAAATTCCATTATATGTAATATTTCAGAAAAGTAAATAAGTAGTGAGTAACAGTAGCTTATAGAACTGTGCTTAACAAAACAGTCAATGTAAAATTTGAGAAAGTATGTTCCATTAAAACCCCCTAAAATAGATACATAAAAACTACCAAAAATTGAGGGTGATACTCTTACCCTGACGAGGTTAGAAAAATATAGGCAAAAAGGATATTGCGTTCATAGAGCAAAAGCATTAGTCGATACTTAATAATAATAAACATTGTTCGTAGTCTAAATAGATAATACAAACTTCCACTGCATAAAGTCTCTAATTTCATCGAAGATAGCTGTTAAGTTGTGTTGATGGCTAAAATTAAAAAACATTTTATAAAACAAGGTCAGATCACATGGCTCACCTGTAATATTTTATCCTTGACGAAACCGCTTTAATGAGGAATAAATATAACACCCACACAAGTCGATAGATGAAATCCAAAAAATATATAAAATTCCTCAGGAATTAAAATGTCGCCATTATAAACTAAATTCAAAAGAACGCTCGAATTTAACATTGTACCGAAATCCCCCAACTCATAAAAATAAATTATGCAAACGACTGGCATCGAATATCTCAGTAAAAGAAATTTTATTCAGAAAAATGAATTTATTTAAAGAAATGTCTAAAGACAATGTTAGTGAAACATCAATAAACCTTAAATTATTGGCACAGGTGTCAAATGAAACTAATGTTACAGCATGAGTACAAATGCAACACATTTATGATCATCTTGTGGGATATTCTAAGTAATGTAAAACAAATCTGACCTGGCATTGCTGCCAACTTTTATGTTTTTCAATCTCAAATATCACTTATATCTATAGTTGCTTGGTTTTTCCTGATACGATCTTACCTTGTGTCCTTGTAGATTGTGGAGGATGGGACTTCACAGTTACCCTCCTACTCAAGATTAATTTCTTTTTCCCTATTTCGGCGAATGTGAATGTTCCACAACATAAGGCGTCTTGTGATGTATTGCGGCAGGACTAAAAACGGAAAGTTTACATCCGAGTTACTATTGTTAAAACCACGACTTTATTATTAATAGTAACAAATAGATTTCTCCTGGTGTAAACAAAACCCTTCCCGTAAATTATAATTTATCCGCCAAGTGAATTAAAATCTTTTAATAAAATAGACTACTCTAAAGTACAATATCTCGTAAAAGTAAAAGTATGTAGTCCTTTCGCATTTTGCATCTAAAATCAAAATTATTGATATTTATTCCCTCATATTATCGAGCTAGTGGGCTCAAGGTTACATTACCTGTATAGAACTCAGGAGGTAATGGACTCGATTCCCGTTAACGTCTATCATGTATTAAGTTTTTTCAGGGGGTTTGCCTCAAACACATGATAACTGCGTGTACACACATCATATGCGGTTATTTAAGCGAATGTTGGGGTAGTATCTTTTCCCTCAGAACCCTATGACCGCTCCTTCCGATTCTATCTTTAATCTCAGCAAGAATACATACGTAGTGCATGGAATTTAGAAATTCATCACTGTGACTGAACTAGCTTGAAAAACGTAAGTAGCCTTCTCTCCCCCTTGGGGAGAGAAGGAAAGCAATTGTTTTTTCCTTATTTTAAGAATAACAGAACAGCGTAACAAATGCAGTGTTGAAAATGTAATTGAGTGTTGTGCAATTAAATTTCAGTGATATTAATTTGAATCTTTTTCTATCTGTATAAACATTATTATAACTGGTGACTTAAATGTTAATTATTTGACAAAAGCGAAATGTTTTGATTTACTAATAGACATTTTTAACTCTTATAAGATGTTTCTGGTGGGTCATGAACCAACCAGAATAAACGTAGAAAAAAATAGCAAAACAGCAATTACTGGTATCGGTTATCTGGTTACTAATTTCGAAAATGACTACAGTTATAAATGTATTGATCATCATATATCCGATCACCATGTGTTGATACTGAATGAGAACGCAGTAAATTTATCAACGCCAATTAAAAAAGTACTTCCTTTAAGAAAACTAAATTCTAAGAGGTTAAGAACAATAACGATCTGATTGAATTGATTGGAAATATCTTGCACAATTCAATATAAATCATGGGTTTAATCCATTTTTATCAGTGTTCATAGAATTATTTGACAAAAATTGTCCAAAATATTTACCCAGAGGTAAAAATAATTCCATAGAATCATGGGTAACTGATGAAGTAAAACAAAGTAGCAGGAGTCTTAAGGAAGTTAAAGTTAAGCTATGGTATACTGAAGCGTACTCAGTAACTCATAAGGAAAACCAAACTAGATTTTAATAGAAAAGCTAATAAATACATCAACCAATAAAATAAAACTGTATGGAATTTTGTCAACAATAAAACTGGCAAAAGCAGTTATCAGTCACGTGACATCACACTAATTACCGACAAGGAAATTTGTCAAAGTGAACCAGTCACTAACTATTTCTGTGAACAAAGCTCCTGGTGAATGCATAAAGGAACTCCATAATATACTTTTCAATATATCAATAGACTCGGGAATATATCCAGAAATATTAAAACCTGCTGCACTTGTTGCAATACCAAAACAGGAAGTTGTAACAGATGTTGCGAACCATCGGCCTGTAAGTTTGTTAAGTGGTATATGATGGGTTAGTACATTTCTTAAGTATACCATTATAAAAGGCTGCGAATACGGTTTCAGAACTTCGCGATCTACTGAAATGGCTGTAGTCTACTTGTTAAATATTGTATATAGTGCACTTGACCAAAGACATCTTGTTGCTATTGTGCTATTGTGTAGATTGTAAATTAATAAAATGTAAACCGTATAGGATCGGTAAAAGAGGACGCATGTTAGATTGGTTGTTGTTATTTGTTACTTATAGACAAATTTCAGTGAAAGCTAACAGTGTACAATCAAATAAGTGTAACATAAATATTGGAGTACCACAGGGATCAGTATTGGGTCCCCTGTTTTATAAATGATTTGCCAGATTATGTAAAATCAGTGTACCCCATACTTTTTGCAGATGATACTTCTGTAACTGTTCTGTAACTCCTGCGCTATTTGAAGTACATTTACAATCTGTTGTAAAGGAAATGTATCAGTGGTGTATGAAAAATAATACGATGATAACTTTATAGATAAAATCAAATGTGTTTTTATGGTAGCACCATCTTATATGCAAGTATTAGTTTTAATCACTGTGAACTAGCAACGTTGCTAGGTGTTATTATTGATAGCTAATTAAAATGGAATATCCATATAAATACTTTGTGTAAAAAACCCAATAGTTTATACTACGCACTGATGCAACTTATAAACGAAATGGATACCAACATATTGTATATTATTCTCTAGTACAGTTGACTATTTGTTATAATATAGTGGCTTAACATATTTATAATTCTAATGAACAAAACCGCAAAGTATGAACATTGAACAGGCGCCTTATTATAGTTGCGTCAAAATATGTAATAGGTTACCTGATAATATAAAAAGGGAGAGTAATTCAGCTAAATTTAAGAAAGTACTACGTAATTACTTAACTGAAAAATGTTTATACATCATGTGAAATGTAAATTAGATGTTAATTATCTGTGATGTATTATTTTTGTGTCCCATACTGTAATAGTCAATGGATAAATAAGCTTATTATTATTATTATTATTTATACCGAAAACAAAATACAATTTAATCATATAATACATAATAAGAATGATGTACAAGAGTCAATGGCGTAATATAGTGGTTACACTGAGGATAAAATTTATTATGCATATTTGCACAGGATTTACTAAAAAATTGAAAATATGGACTAAAATACGCGAAATCAAACTACGCACATTATAGTTTGCTTTCCTATTTATAAAAATTTCTCTCTTTTCTTTCCTATTAACTAATTCTCAAATCCAAAACCAAAAAACCGCTCTAACATCCAATAAACAGGATAGTTGCGAAAAATTTTAAGGGGTAACTTCTTGTCGAAAATTAAGGGGAGTTTTTCAAATAAAACTGTTTCCTCTAAGCCTTCCTTTATGTTCTCAAAATTAAAGAATCCTAGAGAAATAATATTTGGTGGACGTTGTACTACTAAAAGAATGTTAACCTATTATTAGAAGGGGATGACATAATCAACCCTTGTGATAATCCATACTATAAGTTTCTAGCGGCAGAAGAAATGATAATACAAAAATGGGCTGTTTGGACTAATTCACTTAAAAAAAATTTCCACTCTAGATTCTGCCGCAAAGCTAATAGTTTTCTAGTAATAAAATACGCCAACACATGTAACAGAATTGTAATTTTCAATAAACTAAAAAATACCTAAAACAATTTTTTTAAAAGATTCGCGAAGGAGATGAAAGTGTTCTAAAACTGTGTGGAGTGTAGTCAAATGTTACAAAGAAGACCTTAGCTTTTCTAGAAGGCCAAAATGGAAAAGAACCCGAAGATCTATAAGTAAAAACTAGCCAGGAAGGTGGGTTTTCGGAGATGTCAGTACGCCGAATTAAGAAAAAAAAATGGTGCTTCAGAACCTATAAAGTACAGACGATTTGGGACAGAAATACCGCGAAAAATTTTTAGGCAAAAAAAGTGAGCACGAAAGCTGAAAGCTCAATTTGTCCAAAAAAAAGGCGTTGTTGCATTATGGATGATGAAATATATATTCTCTGTAATTTTGGTCAGTTGAATGGTCAGGAATATTACGTTGCACGAAGGCGAGAAAACGTCGGCAAAATCTAAGAACGAATGAAAGTTCACGAACAAATTTTTTGCGTAAAAAGCCATTTGCAGTATCGGAGAAAGACTTCTGAGTCAATAAACTCCAACGTCTACATCCTAGAATGTCTACCAAAGGGATTATTGACCTGTTTAAGGTGACACGAGGTATTTATCTTCTTCTGGCTTGATTTAGCTTCATGCCACTATGCAAGGATGGCCATGAAGTGGTACGAGGACACCACTGTAACTTTGGTACCTAGGGAGGTTAACCCACTGAATTCTCCGGAGCTAAGACCCATCGAGAGAAAACGCAGTTAAAGACAACAAAAAAGAAGCCAAAACCATTGGAGATGTCACAATTAGTTGGAAAGCTGCAACCAGGAACGTTTCAAAAGACTCAATTAAATCCATCATGGGAGGGATACTAGGCAAAATTAAAAAAATCTGTGATAATCAATGCGATTAAAATATTATTAACTGAAATTTCTTGAATCGAACTATGCGTATTACAGTTTTTGAGGAGGAATTTTTATGTTAGTCCTTAAGTTACCTTTTCTTCATAAAAAACCAAACAAGGGCGTCACTAGACTTTATTCCAGGGGAGGGGGGCATGAGAGATCTGAGAATTTGGATATATGATTCTAACATCGGGTTTAAATTTAAATGGAATAATTACAATGCCAAGCCAAATAACCAATACTTATTTTGGATAGAGAAATTAAATTTATGGAGTAAGTAGGTACGTACTACATAATAATCAATTGAAACGTAACCGTCTAGGATTTTTCGCAAATTTTTCAACTGCTTCTTCGATGAAAAATTCAAAGCTGTCAAAAATCATTTTTCTGTGCACGCTCATCATTGTCAAGCCGTTGTGCTTCTAAGCCAGGTAATATTCTTCTTAGACTGCTGAAGGATCGCTCCACTGTACGTGTTGTACAAATCAATGTGACTAAAATTTGTAGCACTCTCCTTATCTATGGCAAAAAGATATTGGCTTCTTTCAATACTTCCACGACACTTAGATATTGAGATGTGCTCGTTCATCTTTCCAAACAATACGCCAAATTCGAAAGTAGCGGTGCAGTGGGTCAAATCGTTTCTAACTAGTAAAGTAAAGTAAGTATATATGAAACAAGATAATTTCTGTATCCGTAAAGAGACGTCATTGATTATGATTCCTGACGAAATAGGCCAATTTTCAATAGGCATGTATACTCCATGCCAGCCGGGGAGGTACCACCACCCTTACCATGGGCTCCTTAATATTGGGTCTCCGATTTTATGAGCTCGGTAAGGGCTGCCGGTTACCTTTTCGATCATCCTTAATCTATTCTCATCCTTATTCTTCCTTCTCGCCCTCACTGTCTTCCTATCGGATTAAAAGTCCCAAATTAAAAAATAAGATGGCTGTGGTTTCTAGGGTAATAAATTCCGGACGTAAAATCCTGCCCCATTCGGATGTCCGGGAGGGCAGGGCCCAAGCGACCTCGGTCATCGAAAGTATCAACTTTCTGATTCACTACTGAAACATCCGCGGTATCAGGTCTAATCTTAATGCTGTTCGCCAACATTTTGATCAATTACAACCTGATATTTTGTTTCTATCTGAAACACAAGTCTCCTCTGAAAGCTCCGATTCACCGGACTTGCAATTTCCTCAATACCACCTTCACTCTAACTTTCGATATGAAGGAGGCGTATGTGCCTACATCAAGGGCAGAATTGCTTGCAAGAGGGTTTCTTCCTTAGAAAATAAAAATTTTTACGTGATTTGGTTTAAACATTCTGGTCCTAATATTGTGAAATTCTACTGTTGCATTTATAGGTCTTCTAATGACAGTAACTTTCAAGACTTCTTCGATTACCTCTCCTGTCTCAGTTTCCATCTTGCGATATCTCAATTGTAGGCGATTTCAATGTTCATAACTCTAATTGGCTTCGGTTTTCATCTACTACAAATCCCGCTGGTCATAGTGCAGAAACATTTGCTATTTCATGTGATCTCACACAAATGATTTCTGAACCCACAAGAATCCCTGATAACCCTAACATACTCCACATCTTCTAGATCTCTTTCTTACATCCAACCCTCTTGTTGATAAAACTTCCGTTCTTTCGCCTTTAGGTCTGGGGGATTTCTTTGCAATCTTTCCATGGCATGAATATTGTTTTAAGTCGTCCTCTTCTTCGGACATCGCTATTTCAGTATCTGAAGTCATCCTCATGGGAATGGAGGTTTACATTCCCAAAAAACAGTACCGTATAGGTCATTCACGTTCCCAACCCTGGTTCAATAAGGCTTGTGCTGATGCAATATCTTTAAAAAATAAATATTACATTAAATGAAAAATCTAATAAATCGGTCGACAGTCATGTAGAATACGTTGGTGCTATAAATATCTGCACAAGTGAAATCGCTAAAACTAAACAGTTGTTCGAACAACGAAAATGCAATGAATTAGCTACATCTCCTTTAGACAGTCGTAAATTTTGGTCTTTAGCTAAAGCCATTAGCAAAAACTTTGGAACATCTTCATTCCCCCCCCCCCCTGACGTCTATTGACGGATCGGTAGTTGCTGATTCTGTAAACAAAGTTAATGTTTTTGTGGATTTTTTTGCATCAAACTCGTGTCTAAATGATTTTGGAAAAGATGTGCCCCTAGTCAGCTCTTCTTTATACGCTATGAAACCAATTCATTATCGGTATAAGCTCTTGGAATGGATCATCAGTAGGCTTGATCTCAATAAGGCGACTGGCCCAGATGGTATCCCAGCTGTTGTCTTAAAGAAATGTTCCCCCGGACTAGAACCAGTCCTATCTAAGCTCTATACGATCTCTATGTTTTCTTCGGAATTCCCTTCACCATGGAAGCAAATGTTCAACCTATTCCCAAAGAAGACGATAAGACCGATCCCTCAAACTACCGACCAATTTCCATCACTTCCATTTTGTCCAAAATCATGGAAAAACCCATCAATCAGTAACTGCTCACGTTCCTTGAAACTAACAAACTCCTTAGTGACCACCAATATGGGGTTAGACAAAGTCGTTCAACAGGCGATCTTCTTTCATATGTGACCCAATACAGTAGAGCAGTCCCGTTAAACAGTTGTAGTCGCTTTAGATATCTCAAAGGCATAAGTGTTTACTTGCCAAACTCACCTCGTTTGGGTTAAATGATACGCTCATCAACTGGGTTTCTAGTTTCCTTGATAAAAGACGAACATGTGTCGTAGTTGATGGCTTTTTTTCAAAAGAAGTTAGCATTAACACGAGCGTACCACAGGGATCCGTTATCGCGCCTACATTTTTTCTGCTGTACATAAATGACCTTATTTCTTCAACAAATAACCTCATCCATTGCTTTGCTGATGATAGCACTCTTCACTGTAGTTCATCTCAGTCTACTCATAGTGATAATCCACCTTCTATGTCAAATCAAGAAATTAAAGCTGAAATGGCAAATTCAATCAACAAAGACATTCAACGTATTCTCGATCTGGAAGCAATAATCTAGTTAAATTTAATGCTAACAAAACTCAGTGTTGCCTTATGTCCGCCAAAAAAGATCGGTCATTTCCTGTTGTAAGTATGAATGGCTCAGTTCTTAAGTTTTCAGACTATTACTCTGTTGGGTATGACTGTATCTTCAAATCTCTCATGGGTTGACCATCTTCTGCTAGCTACCAAAACAGCTGCTCGTAAAATAGGCTTTTTGTACAGATCTAAGCAGTACTTTACCTCTCGACAACTCCTTCTGCTATATAAGGCCCAAATTCGGCCTCATCTGGAATATAATTCTCACCTCTTGGTTAGTGCTCCCCAATACGCTCTCGATATCGTTGATCGCATTCAAAAGAGAGCG
Source organism: Vesta saturnalis (assembly GCA_036346205.1). Classification (NCBI taxonomy): domain Eukaryota; kingdom Metazoa; phylum Arthropoda; class Insecta; order Coleoptera; family Lampyridae; genus Vesta; species Vesta saturnalis. The sequence goes on along the minus strand of JARFJB010002342.1, from coordinate 120,413 downwards.
ATTAGGCTTATAAATGCCCACTGCGGAGCACCCTATCTAATGCACTGTTAACGCATCATCTGCAGCCGTAACTTGTTAGTTATTGCGCATGTGCTGTAGCAGCACGTTGCGTGCACGTGCAGCTGAGTGTATGCTCCAGTGCTGAGTCAGCGTCTTCGTACGTAGAGCACGGCACAGGTCTCGCCATAAATATTCCGGAGTCTGCACGTGATATTTATACCCGGGCCGGTCTTCGCTGATCGAGAAACTCTTATTTATGAATATGGGTCAATACGTAAATCGAGGTGTTTGCATCTTGGGATACACAGAATCAAAATAAGGAAGTATTCTGTTCCCGAAATATTCGTGTCCATCATTGACGTCCATTATTTGTCAAACTTCAAGGAGAGAATGGCAGCTGAGCTTCTAGGGGAGGGGGGGCAGCTACCCCGCTCTGCCCCTAGCTGGCGACGCCCCAGACACCAAATATGATTTATTCGCGTTTCTTTAATTTTGAGAAAATAACTGAAAATGTTATTTTTCCCTCCCTTTTGAAGGCATTTAACTCATCGGAGAGGGTTCAGAGGAAACATTTTTATATAAAAGATTTCTCTTAGTTTTCGACAAGAAATCACCCCTAAAACTTCTGTAAACGGCACCTACTCATAAGCTTTAAGAACATAATTTCAACACACATATTATTTTTTTCGAAAGAAACATCAATTTATTATGAAAATGTTTAATCACATTATAAATGTTTTATGATTAATGAATTAGAATGATAAGAATGCCAATAATAAATACAAGTTCTGAGCTTTATGATTGCCATCACGGTCTACTTATGTAGGTATAAAACATGGAAGCTCAATTAAAGTGAGTGAGTTCAAACAGTTAGTAGAAAATATGTCAAACGCTTCTAATAATATTATATTAAAAGAGCAATTAAAGGTAGGGCTTGGTGGGTGACGTTAAAACACTTTACTAGGCAACGGGCCGCCACTTTATTATCACAACCCACTCAATTGATGCCACTATCACCCGTGTCAATTATAATATGCACTCTCACTTATATTTAGATTTACCCTCACTTGACCCTAACGTTAACACCAAGTTAGGTAAAAATTATTATTCGTAATAGTTTATGGAAAATGTTTACATTTCTATTATTTTGTAACTTTGTACACAACATAATAGAGGATGATGTTTATGTATTTTAAAGAAAACATTCAGCCGGCGCAAACTAACTATACTGTATACGCTAGTATCTTAATAGCAAAATTATTTGGCAAACAAGCGCTTTGGTATTTTCTCAGTCGTGAGTAAACATGAATGGTAGAATGAACGTGTAAACAATGATCTTGAGGCACTTTTATTTAAATATTTTATACAGAACACCTAGTCTAGTTCATGTTAAATTTACCTTTAAATCAAATTGTTAGTGGAGATCAGTGCAATTAATTAGGAATATTTTATTTTAATGAATACACGCGGGACAATTCTTGTATCCTTTAAGGTGCATTAAGAAAGGGATAAATTAAACTATTTTAAGAAGTTTATTAAGGAAGGATGTTTTTAATAAAATATAAATGGATAGTTTGGTTTTTACATAAAACGCAAAAACTCATTTCTTTCCGTTCTTCTCAGTAGTCTAGTAAAATTGATGTGAACCTCAAACTAATTACAATACAATTTATGTGAGTGGTTTCCTAATGGAAATTTCCCGTAGAAAACGATGGTGAAAAGTTTACCACACTCTCTAAAGTGACGCGTTAAGTCAATATGGCGGAATTTTCAAAATGGCTGCCCATTATTTGAAACAGTTATACATATTTTATCATATTAGTAGTTGTTAATGTTAATATTATATTTTCTGTTGTCGTTCGATAATAGTATATTACATAATAAGTATTGTTAAGTGTGCGCTTAAAACCTTTACCACGCGAGTTGTAAATACAATTTTATCTACAACAAACAAGTTAGTGCGGTAACTATCATTTCACGCACTAGTGCGGTAAACAAATTTTTAACACACTAGTGCGTTAGAGTGATAATTGTAGCCAAGTGCACCAATATTTTAGTAAAAAAATTATATAAAAAATTATAATTTTTTATTATACAGGGTTATTACAAATGATGTTCCCGATTTCAATTATAAATATTACTGGATTAACCTGTTTTAAGACCATTTCAGTTGGTACCACTGGAAAGAAAAACTCATAAAGTTTTGTTTACGTTGATTTAAGTACGTATCAGCTATTTGTTAAAGTCAATTGTTGTCAATTGTGTAATGGCTGAATTTGAAGACAGGAAAGCATTTGATGTGTTGGATTATCACATGAACCAATCAGTTACTAGTATGCAACGTTACTTTAGAACCAAATTTAATGAAGATTCTCCTAGCAGTCACAAGTAGTACTTGAATTTTAAGAGAAATTGGTGCATTTGTAAAAAGAAATCAGTCAGTAAGCAATGACGCTGTAGAGCAGGTAAAGTAAAGTTTTACGCGTAGTTCACAGAAATTTACTGTTAAATGCAGCAAACAGCTTGGTATACCACAGCCAACAGTTTGGAAAATTTTACGTAAACGTATAAATTTCAAGCCTTACAAACTTCAGCTTGTTCAAGCATTAAAACCGAATGACAAAGTTCTAAGACTTTCTTTTTGTGAGAACATGTAGGCCTTGATGGAAAACTGAACTATGTAAAATGTTTAGTCTTTAGTGATGAAGCCACATCCCACTTGTGTGGTAACGTGAAAGTTAATCTGTCTTGTACTATCATTTACAACAAAGTGTACGAACAAGAATCCCTAAACTTCATTCTGGACTTCAAAATCGGCTGCCTGGCAGATGAATCGGTCGTGCAGGTCCAAGTGATGGTGCACTCTTGAACTGGCCTCCAAGATCTCCGGACAGCACGCACTGTGATTTTTTCTTGTGAGGATACATCAAACATAACACCACCAGAAAGCATACCTGAGATCCAACAACGGATTACCAGAGCCATCGAAACAATCGACCTGAACAGTCTTAACAAGGTATGGCAAGAGCTTGACTACACGCTTAACATCTGTCGTATCACAAGGTGTATCCATATAGAACATTTCTAATTCTTGGCATCTAGGATGAAACTTTTTGAGTTTTTCTTGAAATGTAACTATTTAATTTTTTTGTAAGATAAATAAAACTAGAATTATGTGCACTTGAAATCATGAACATCATTTGTAATAACCCTGTATATAAAAATATACCTATAATAAACAAATTTGTTGCAGGTTCTAGCGAGTTGTTCTGAGATACATTGAAAATGGAGATAGAAAAGTGTTTCATTTGTGACGACCTGTTTCAAGAAAATGACGATGTATCTGTACTTACTGAAAGAGGAGTGACTGGAATAAAGAAAACATGCAAAGAGAGAAAAATATCTTCGTTTCACGTTTGTGTTGGACAGAAGGTTCACAAGAAATGTAGAGCGCGTTTTGTTAATTTGAAAACTCCATTCCAGGAGAAAGAATCAGATCCCACAACTTCCCGTATTCTGCGGTCATGTGAATCCCAGTTTGATTTTAGAAAAAAATGTTTTTTCTGTGATATTGAGATAAGTGTATACTTCAGGGAGAGGAAGAAAAATGCTTGGTTTTACACACGAACAGTTGAATTCAAGTCATCAGTTTTAAGGAAATGCAACGAACGCAGTGATGAGTGGGCAGACAAAGTTAAAAGACGTATCGAAAATGTGTTTGATTTACATGCTGTAGATGCACGTTACCACAAACAGTGTTCTGTCAATTTTCGTACTGAAAAATTAATTCCAGTGCAGTTCACTGATACCCCTTAAATTACAACATCTTCAAGTCGTCCAGAGGACTCAGTCCGACAGGAAATTTTTCTCCAAGTAGCTAAATAGATGGAGGAAAATGATGAAGAGTAAACTACTGTGAAAGAGCTTGTTGAAAAAATGCGAGAATTAGTGCCAGAAAATAGTGAACCATATTGTCTACATTATATGAAACCAAAACTGAAAGAGCATTTTGAAGATAATATTTTTATAGGAACAATTGCAGGCACTTCTGATGTCGTTACTTTCAAAAGTGCAGCTACATATGTGTTGCAAGGGTACCACAGTCAAATCCATGAAGATGTAGGTGAGGATCGAAAAAATATCATAATGGCAGCTGCTGAAATAATAAGGAATGATATTAAAGATATCCCTGTAGATCCAGAAGTAGATCCACCAATTGAAAACATGAGTAGTGTTGACTATATTACTGGTAAAACCAACAAGGCAAGAAAAGTTGCTTCTATAGGGCAGGCAGTTATGCAAGCAGTGCACCCACGAGTCTTAGTTGCACCATTGCAGATAGGACTGGCAGTTCAATTACATGACAGCACAAGCTCGAGATTTGTAGTTGAGGTGGTGAATCATAGGGATTCTGTAGCTCCTATTCCGAAGTTATTCGTTTTGAAAAGAGGAACTACCATACCTGTCCCTTTAAAACCTTCTGAAAGTCCTCATAAATTCGTTCAATATGCAGCTTATAATATTGATCACAATATTATTACAATGGATGGCTATGGTACTTTTCATGGAATGGGCACTATCGCGGTTGTCACTCCAGCTGGAAAGTTTTCAACGGTCATTAAGAAACGCCAAGTTTCATTTGAAGAACTAAGGAGGTTGGAGCAAATCCCAATAAAGACAGATTATTCACAGGCCAGTGGAATGCGTTCATTAACATATAATACCATTAAGGATATCGCTGTCTTTTGTTTCTAACCATGCCAAGCGATACAGCCAGATCCCTACTATAACATTCGATCAAACCCTTTTCCACAAATCACTTGGCATCATAGCTAATGAACCACAGGATAGTACTTTAAGGAAGGTCATCCTGAGACTCGGAGGTCTTCACACAATCATAAGTTTTCTTGAATGCATACGTTTTTTGATGAGTGGAGCAGGCTTGGCGGATATACTTGAGAAAATATATGCAAGAAATGCTTTCTGGGAAAGCTATTGCAAGAGCAATTCGTGGTCATCTTATTGTTTTATCAGTCACGATTCTAGCAACACAAGCTCTAGATGATCAAGACGATCTACAGGCTGCTAGATCATTATTTAATAGTCTTCTTAATGAGTTGTCTGCTGAGGACGTTACAAATTTTTTTTTGTATGATTGTGGACCTGAACAGGCTAAATTAAGCCTATCGTACTAAAGCACTCAGGAACACTTAGGAGGATGGATAGAGGGGTAATGAATTGCCAATAGATGCCTATGAACAGCTACCTTAAATTTTCTTATATCATAAGTGAGAGGAAAACAGGAACTAGGGAGATCATTCCAGAGTTTAGAAGCCGTGTAGAAAAATGTGAATTGCGCCCATTTGGTACGACAAGTGGAGATTTGTACTGCATACTGATGATGTGAATGAGCGAACCGAGTGTTTCTTGCAAAGATAGCCCGAGATGGTATCAAAAAATATAATTCAGCAGCACAATAGCCGTTGTAATAACGATAGTACAAAGAAAGAACTGAAACCATCCTTCTATGCTCAAGGGACTGTATGTGAGAAGTTAAGGACGGGTCATTTATAAGCCTAATCGCTCTCTTTTGAATACGATCAACGATATCGAGACCGTATTGGGGAGCACTAACCCAAAGGTGAGAATTATATTCCAGATGAGGCCGAATTTGGGCCTTATACAGCAGAAGGAGTTGTAGAGAGGTAAAGTACTAGTTAGATCTGTACAAAAAGCCTATTTTACGAGCAGCTGTTTTGGTAGCTGACAGAAGATGGTCAACTCATGAGAGATTTGAAGATACAGTTATACCCAACAGAGTAATAGAGTCTCAAAACTTAAGAACTGAGCCATTCATACTTACAACAGGAAATGATCGATCTTTTTTGGCGGACATAAGGCAACACTGAGTTTTGTTAGCATTAAATTCAACTAGATTATTGCTTCCCCATTCGAGAATACGTTGAATGTCTTTGTTGATTGAACTTGCCATTTCTTGATTTGACAAAGAAGGTGGTTTATCACTATGAGTAGACTGAGATGAACTACAGTGAAGAGTGCTATCGTCAGCAAAACAATGGATGGGTTTAGTTGTTGAAGAAATAAGGTCATTTATGTACAGTAGAAAAAGTGTAGGCGCTATAACGGATCCCTGTGGTACGCCCGCGTTAATGCTAACTTCTTTTGAAAAAAGCCATCAACTACGACACGTATTCGTCTTTTATCAAGCAAACTAGAAACCCAGTTGATGAGCGTATCATTTAACCCAAACGAGGTGAGTTTGGCAAGTAAGCACTTATGCCAAACTTGGTCAAATGCCTTTGAGATATCTAAAGCGACTACAACTGTTTCACCGGGCTGCTCTACTGTATTGTTCCAAACTTGGGTCACATATGAAAGAAGATCGCCTGTTGAACGACTTTGCCTAAACCCATATTGGTGGTCACTAAGGAGGCTGTTGTTGAAATTTCAACCAAACTGCTGAAGTCTAAAGAAGAACTTAAAGCTTACAGGACACCTCGACTTTGGTTGCAGCATTTGGAAATGGTTAATATCCTGAAACAGTTCTTCATAGCTGAAAGAACAGAAAATTGGCACCTACATCTCGCAATGGTAAAGGAGATGTTACCTTTTTTTGCAGCATGTGGCCATAATTCATATGCCAGCTCTGCACGTCTCTACTATGAAAGAATGATTGAGCTTGAATTTGAAGCTCCTGATGTATACACGGCTTTTGCAAGTGGTCTGCATGTTGTCCGTAAAAGTGATAGGTTCTAGGGTGGTCTTTCCACTGGTTTGGTTATTGAACAAGTTTTAATGAAGAACATAAAAGGATTCGGAGGAATGACTCATGGAAAGGGTATGACAGAACAGCAGCAGCTTGTCTGGGTTATGTCACGCCCTATTTGCGCCCATTTGAATGAAAGCATGCAGGAATTTGCTTCAGTAAAGCATACATCAAGTGAGCAACATGTTATTATGACCAGCGCAAGAATTGCACGCGATACAGGAGATACACAAAAAGTAATAGTATATGCAGAACAGCTTAATGTATTCGAGCGAGATAGCAATCTGCGGAACATTGTCACGGGAGTTACTTATGGAAGTGATGTAAATCCTGAACTAGCAAAAGAAATTGGGAAGAGAATCCTTGATGAAATGACTGGTAAATGAGTATCTGAGTTATCTTTCAGAAAGAGCAAACAGGTGAAACCAATGCAAGCAGTGCAACCTGTCAAGCTAAAAGGAGAAACCTTTGTTATTAAACCGGAATTATTATTTCAGCGCCTGTTGCTTTCTGCTCAGACCAGTGGCGTCGATTTGCATGAGGTTTTCCGTTACGAGCTTTGCACATATCCAGCTAGTTTATTCGATAGGCATGGGTTTATGAGGGAATCTGGGAAGTCTCAGCTTGCCAATTATATTAAAGAGCAAGTGCCAGGTGTTGCTAACTTGCCTGATAATTTGCAATTCGTGATAGATGGTGGTTGGTTATTACATCGCCTTCCTTGGAGTCAGAAACAGACATTAGATGAACTGTTATGTGCCTATGTGAGATATGTGGTAACAAAGTATGGCCAGGCTACAAATGTGTTCGACGGATATGAAGATACGTTTTCCACAAAATCAGAAGCTCATTTAAAAAGAAACCGAGGTAGTGTAGGACCTAAAGTAAATTTAACTACTTCAACCTCCATTGCCATCAAGAAAGAATTATTTTTGATTATAAAGAAAATAAACAAGCTTTCATTGCTCAATTAGCAGAAAAATTACACGAAGCTGGGTGTAAAACAAAGCAATCTCATAGTGATGCAGACGTCTTGATCGTTATGGAAGCTATAGAGTCGGCAAAAAGTCATCCTACAGCCATTGTTTGAGAAGACACCGATCTTCTCATACTACTCCTTCATCATTTTCAAGAAAACTTATGTGATACTTTTCTTCGCCCAGAACCTAACAAATCTTCCAAAACTGTAATTGTCTATGATATTAGAAAAATTGTAAACGCATTGGGTAGTGACGTCTGCACATCTTATTTGCTCATGCCATATTAGGATGTGATACCACCTCGAAACCATCTGGATTAGGGAAAAGTGACTCCATAAAACTATCAAGAAAATCAGATACCTTCAATGAAAGTGCTGCAATGTTCCAAACTTCTCAAAAGTCCACAGAACAAATCTTAAATGCGGGTCTGAATGCCATTATATCTTTGTATGGAGGAAAAACAGGAGACAGCACATTATATGATATGAGACTTCGAACTTTCACTTCAAAGGCAACAAAATCAACAATCCATGTAGAACCGGAAGTTTTGCCTCCTACAGAGGATGCAAGTAAATTTCATTCTTTCAGGGTATATCATCAGGTGCAACAGTATATGGGTATTGGTATGGATCCATTATAGTGAGGATTTGAAGTGAAGCATGGAAGATTGACTCCTATTAGAATGAATCAAGCACCAGCACCAGCCCATTTACTGAAATTTGTAAAATGTGGCTGTATTAAAGGTCAGTTTGCAATGTATATGCAAACAACAGGGTATACTGTGCACAGATGCGTGCACAGTTTGTAGAGGTATAAACTGCTGCAATTCTATGGAAGTGGACATGGACGATGATTGAGATAAAACTATTATTGTAAATAAATAAATGAATAAACAATTATTTTGAACTCAAAAGTATTTTAATTGAATAAACTTTAAGGAAATGTTTTCTATTACAATTGAGGCTTTTGAGGAAAAAACGATGTACCTTTATCGCTTTTGCCGCAAAAGCCTCAATTGTTACTCACAAATTCTATACTGTTACTCTATATTCCCCACAGGGGCGTGCGGTGCATGGAATTTGGGGAAGCTGTGACTCAAGTAACTTGTTTTCTGGGGCACTATGTAATAAGTTTCTGGTATATTTGTAAAACATCCTGCCAGGAAACAAGCTACAAGTGTCATAGCTTCCCCAAAATCCATGCACCCCACGTGCCTAATCCCCCAAAAATGATGAAACTGTGTATAGCCTACTTTCATGTAATCATAATTGTTTATTGTGTTAATCGTTCACGGACTGGAATCTTAATTTCAAGTTCTAGTATACAATGTATCAAATAATGGTCAGCCATTTTGTAATATCCGCCATATTGGATAAACGCGTCATCATAGAGTAGTAGACTTTTCGCCATCGTTTTCTACAGAAAATTTCGATTAGGAAACCACTCACAGAAATTGTATTGCAATTAGTTTGACGTTAGCCCATTTTTCATGCTAATTTGCCTAATCTACAGTATCATGTTTCAATGTATTTGTACAGGGTTACCCATTTTCGACACTTTTACTGGTTTTCTCGGTATTTGTCGAACTTATCAAAAAACTGATATAAGTATCATGAGAAACTAAAACTGGTAAAAGCGAACTCAAAAATATTGCCTGGTTTAGAAGATACGGGGTTAAAACGAAAAATTGTCCATTTTAAATTTATCCCCTGTATGTTTTATTACCAACAATAGAAGAAAATGTTTCGTATAAAAATTTCTTAGTTTACTAAGTAGAACATTATGCCGCCCAAAAAGTTCTCGCATCCAACTTTCTCATTTTAAATGGAACACCTTGTATATTTTTAGCCAAAACAGTTGCATTTTTAATTGTCTTCATTTCAGTTTATTATATGAGTAAGATGAAAAATTCTAATATTTATATTATGAGGTAAGAAAGAAGAAAACGAAAGATACTGGGCCAACACCAACCCGTATTTATTGAGACCAGTTCGCCGGCAGGGTAGATTTGGGTAGTTTTTTAATAGGACACAGGTTTGTCTATCTATAGAATTTGTGAAGAAGACCTGAATACTGAAAGATACCAAAATATTCTGGAAACTAATCTTTTAAATTTGCTTGAACCTTTGAAAGAACGAACTAATATATATTTTCAGCAAGATGGTGCTCCCAGCCATAACGCCTTAAGAGTGAGGGAATATTTAAACTTCCCAGATAGATGGCTGGGAACATATGGACCTGTTATATGGCTACCTCGCACACCTGACCTGACACCTGCAGATTTTTTTATGGGGTCATCTAGAATCAGAGATATATAAACGAACCAATGAAACAAAGGAACAGCTTCTAGACGCAATCCATGCAGCGTTTAGAAAAATAAAACCCGTTCATATTTATCATGCTCTAAGATCGGTTAGAAATCGTTGACAAAAATGTATTGATTGCAATGGAGGGCCATTTGAGAGGAGACGGTAGATTGAGACTTTCCTTCGGTGACGTCATACATGTTATGATGTCATTATTTCTTTTATGCGCATGCCTTATCTACATGAATACGAATATTTAAAAATGGTTTAAATATCACTTTCAATGTCAAACTGCTACAGCGCTGGTGGTGTCGTGGAAGTGGAGTCGCTTGCAACGCTTTTGGTGCGGGTTCGAATCCCCGGCCATACAATTTTTTTTTAGGTTACTGTAGTTTTGTTTATCTAATCTACTTTTAGGTTACTGTAGTTTTGTTCATCTAATCTACTTTTGCTATGATTTACAGTGTATGGGGTTTACAGTAGTATGGCGCCAAAATGATGACGTCTAACATACATGACGTCATGGACGGAAAGTCTCAATCTACCGCCTCCTCATTTGAGTACCTTCGCCGATAAATGTACTACACTTTATTTCATTTTCTTACATCATAATGCTTAGCCTACTACCGATTTAATATCAAGATTAAAATTGTTCACTTCTTTCAATAATAAACTATATTAAAAATTAAAAATACAATTTTTTTGGCAAAAAATGTATAAGGTGTACCATTTAAAATGAGAAAGTTAGATGCGAACTTTTTGATTTGACCCGGTAGATGCGATTTTGGGCCACATAATGTTCTACTTAGCAAACTAAGAAACATTCATAGGAAATATTTTCTTATATTACTAGTAATAAAACATACAGGAGATAAATTTAAAATCGACCATTTTTCGTTTTAACCACGCATCTTCTAAACCAGTCAATTAAAAAAAACGGCAAACTACTGTTAAACGAGAAGGAAGAAGATAAAATTAATTAAACTTAAGTTTAGTTCAAATTTGTTACCTCTCCTAATACCACGGACCAGACAACAATGACTGAAGGCAGTTAAAAGAGTAGCTCGCTACCCTGCTTGGAACTTGACGTCGTGATGTTACAAAATTGTAACAAAAATTTTTTTAAATTATAAACTGATATTGCATTTAAATCGAATGAACGATAAAGAAAACGATTTAGGTAGTAACCGGTCTGCCTGCTAATTCATTACTGAACACAACATCAATGCCTCGAATCGATTTGGCTACAAGGGCGGTCAAGGTCGACAGTGCAGGGAAAGAACGTCAAGTTGGTACGTGGAGTGCAAGAGGTGTGCATGGTAAAGAATTTGCAACACGGCTGTGTGGTGTCACCGTGATTGTTCAATGTATACATGAATAAACGTGTTAAGCAAGTATGTACCGATACAAATGGTGCAGTGGTTGGTGACGTAAATGTACAGGTTCTGATGTAAGCAGATGATACAGTCTGATTAAGAGGGAATGCGGAGAAAAGGAAGTAGAGTATTTACCCTGCATGATGAAATTGTGGAACACGTGGTGTTGGTATAACTTGGTAGAGTGTTCACTGCAGATGGTATAATAGATGGCGAGATTAGACAATGGGTCGATGCTGGAAGGAAAGCGGCAGGAAGTATATGGACGATAATGAAAAACAAAAGCATGAGCGTAGCTGCGAGACGAGCAATTTATAATGGCGTGTTTGTCCCGTTAGTACTGTATGGAACTGAGGCATGGGTATATTCCAAAAATCAAAATAAATAAATACCGCGCGCTTGAGGTCCCTGAGAAGCGCATGCGGTAAGACAAGAAGTAGTGTGGCGAAGAAAAGACAATGATTGATATTTGTATGTACGGCTGCTGATTGAGTGTGATTTGTTATTCTTTTCGATAAATTACGGACCAACGATTGCGTGTCCTAAAGCTGCACACTCGGAGAACGCTTATTAAACGGTTATGTTAATTAATCACACACGTTCCCCAGACTTGCGTAGGCCGATTCTGTATGATCAAAAATAATGCTTTACCAGAAAAACTCTCTCCTTTTGTAATTTTTTAACAATTAGGGCCTACTAATTAACTGTTTATGGTTTATTTGATAGTTCTATACTAGCTAACGTGGATATGACGGCGCGCGCATAGAGACACCGCCAATTTGGTTTCAGTGCTGATTGTGTCTGGTATCGACCAAAAATTGATACGTGTAAAACTCGGTTGATGAATTTATGGTCTTTAATTTGCGACTCCTCGTGTATGTTGTTGGAAAACGGCAACATTGTCACTAAATATCGTTTCAATTTAAAATATTTCAAACACGTGATACTTTAAAATTCTGGATTGGTGAAAATAATCAGGCTATGGGTTTTTTGGTTTTCTGGTACTTCGAGATAAAGTAAAACGCCATTTTGGGTAAAATGCGTAGCGAAAAGCACATGTAAAATTTGGAAAAGGTGTTCCTAAAAATTGGATTGAATTGTTCAAGAAAATTTTAACTCAGCGCCTGTTGCTGGTTTTATTCTTTTCCATAAATAAGTCCTGTTGGGGACTTCAATTTAGTTCGGCTTTAATTTTTTGGGTGCTTCTGCTACATTGGCTTCGATCAAGAGGTAAGCTATTCACTTTTCTTAGTTACTAAACTTAACATTGTTAATACAGGTGTACATGTTTTGAAATTTTACATACATCATAAAGATCATATTTTATAAAATTTGGTTATTGATTTAAATTCTAACACGGTTATTTTATATAGGTTTTTTCTGGTTCATACACATTTACTGAAGATTAACATCCTTCGTGCTCCATAAGAGGTAGTTAAATCGTGCTGGCAACACATTTGGATATCATTCGTTAGAGGTGTGAAATGTTGGTTATGGGTCTTCGAACCTGAATGAAAACAGTGTACGATTACTCCTTCTCCTAATATCTTCCGCATTAACAGAAGAAATGTATGTTACACCTACGACTCGGTTCTGATAAGTATTATTGTTCACGCATACAAAATTTTACCTGGTGAGTGACTTTTGCTAGTTTTCTGTATCAAGAGGCTCTCGTTATCTGTACTTTACTGAAAGTTTTTTATAACCATTACATTACTGTGTTTGCTACTTGTATTAGTGTGTTATCACAATTATTTTAAGCCTGAAACTAATGCTTATACTTTATGGTTAAACCTTTGCTTAGTAATCGAGAGTAACATCATACACTTTTACCTGTAAAAGATAAGTTGGGTTATTTCAAAGTTTCGCTTATACTTACATTTGACATTACAATCCAATTTGTACTTTATCTGTCAATCTCTAACGTTTCTTATGTACTAGTTTTACTCGGATAAATAACCATAGTTGTTCAATGGTTAGAACTACTTGTGTTTACTGCACCTACATTCAGCTGTTGTTGACTGAATGCTGCTAGTCGAGTTTAAATATACCATATATGTCATAAAATTTATGCAAACTGCTGGGGTTTCAATTACTGTGTAAAGCAAATTGCTTATTTAACTGTTATCATTGGGATGTATAACACTTGTTATTTTATTTATTTCTGAGTACAAGTTTAATAATTGTTAGTATAAAACTGTTTGAAATAGGATTTACTAAGTTGATTTTTTGTTGGTTGGTAGCCCTATGCTTACCAATAACTGTATCAATTTGTGCTGCGCCTTTGCTAACTTCTTGTATTGCAATTGCCGAATCGGTAATGAGCTTCGCCTTTCACATATTTTTAAACGCTTCATGCTTACTATTTTGTTTATAATGCTCATGTTAACTAAATTTAATAATATTTTGTGCTTGCATAAGTAAACAACTGGGTAGACATCTAGTGCTAATTTTCGCTTTATATTCGGGGTTTAATTGCGTCCGGTTGATTGGAAACCGATAAACTAATCCGACGTAGAGCTCTTCGTGGAATATCGGGTTAAAAGATTTAAATTTCGGATAAATAATATATATATGTTTGGGTATTCTTTTCTTTTAGGGTCAACGCTAGATGCCGAACCGTATGGGGTCTGTGTAGGTACATTTTTAAGTAATTAATAGTTTGCTGAAAGGTAAGTTGATTACTGCGGATTCATGTTGTAGTTATATTATTAAGTATAGTATTATTTATTGTATGGGTAATATTTCCTTACGAAGTGGTATTTATGTCAGCGAGTTGTCGCTTCATCAAGTTTTGTTTTGGTAAAGGTTTACGGATTTAAATTATTATTTATACCAGTTGTACTATTTCATAGTGGGTATATTAAAAGTGGTGTTAAACAATTGTAAGCTCTTTCATTAATCCTGTGATCTACGATCAAATTCCTAACCAGTTCCTCCTCAGTGTGGACTTAGTTCACTATTTTCTTTTAGCTGTCTCTTTTGTCCTAGGTGGCCGTAGCCCTTTTCTTGATAGAGGGGCGATAAAGAAGTCAATCAAGTGGTGCCCTTTTTTAAACTTTATGTATTTCCTTTCTCCTGCCAAAACGCCCATGCATCCAAGTGCTGAACCGACCGACTGAGCTTCCGGCTAATTCCTCTTTTCCTTGTTACTGCACCTTGGTCACAAATTTCTACCAATATCCTTTTGTGCACGTAACAAAGAAAGATTGGCACCCAACTTTGGGGGCGATTTGTTTTGGTGAATATTCTTTATGTGTACCAGTACACATACTTTTAATCAGTACCTTATACTTTAAGATTTTGTCCTTATACTTTAATATTTTTGTATCCTTTACTCCTTTTCTCTACAATAGTTTAACACAACTTAGTTTAAAATTTAATTGATCAATTTAACGCTGTAGCTTTAATTGGTATTTTACTTTAATAAATTTAGACTTACGTTCATATAAGTTAGACTTTAATATGGCTATTATTTGGAAAATAGATGTTAATCGATTACTAAAAGCGGAGCTTCAATACGAATTATCTTCAAGGGGGTTTTCATGCGACGTTTCTGTAGAACAGTTACGTAAATCAGTTCGTAGTGCATTAGTACTAGACGGGGATCAAACTCTTTCGACTGTAGATTATACTATTGCGTGTGATGTTGATCTATCGGCTATACGAAAAGCTAATGAAGAGCTTTCTACTATTCTGACCTCTTTTCGGGTGACATTTCTACACCGGTTGCTAAACGTTTGATTACACTTTGGGTACATACTCATCGTCGTTGTACTCTGACGAAAGTGGATACTCCGGATGAAGTAACTGTAAAAAATGAATTTCTTCTCTCACTTCAAAATTATCGCGCTGAAGTAGAGGCTATGTATCGCAGGTGGAAACATCCTGCTACGGTTAGTTTCACACAAGTACCTTCTTCTAGTCCAAAGGTTACACCAATTAGTAGTTCGGAAGGTGAACCTGATTTTATTTCTTCTGATTCGGATGACTTGGATGCGTTACCTATTCCAGGGGTTAATACGTCTACACCAGTAGCTTCGCGGAAATACTATGCGGTTGCGAAATTAAACTTAACTTTTTCTGGGGAAACTTCTTCGTCACTTCTTGAATTTTTGACACGGGTGGAAGAACTCGCTTCTGCTAGGGGACTTACTAATTCATACCTTTATGCTGCTTGTCCAGAACTTTTGACGGGCAAGGCATTATTACTATACAGGGCACATAAGGAATCCTTAACCTCTTGGGAAGATGTGGTAGCACTTTTAAAATCAGAATTTATTCCAATTAACTATGATGAACGACTGTTGGAAGAAATTAAAGCTCGTACTATGGGTCCTTTAGAATCGATTGGGATATATGTAGCTACTATGCAAAGTTTATTTCAACGCTTACTTCTACCTCTTTCTCCGGAACGACAACTTGAGATTGTCCGACGTAATATTTCTCCGTTCTATCAAACTTCTTTAGCTTTAACCGATATAACCTCTTTGGCACAACTTATCACTTTGGGCAAAAAGCTCGAACATAATAAATATTCTATTGAAACATTTAAACCTCCTCCTTCTCGTCGTACTTCCAAATTATTAGAACCTAATTTAGCATATGTAGATTCTGCTAGTGATGCATCAACTTCGTCTAATATTCGTAAACCTACTCCTTACGTTGTCCATACCTTATCTACTCCTTCATCTCCTAATTTACGTTGCTGGAATTGTCAAAAACGAGGACATACTTCTCCTAAATGTTCAGAACCACAGAATAAGCATTGTTATGGTTGCGGTAAACCAGGGTTACCAGACCAAATTGTCCTAAATGTAATTCTCGTCAGGAAACTAATATTAGAGGCTTCTGACCGAGTAGAAGACTCTCTTGTACCTACCATCTCGGATACTCCTTTTTCGGGTCTTACTGACCAACAACGTTTTCTTCTTGACTTTATATTCTCTAGTGTTCGTAACGACGAACGATCTTACCTTAATGTCTCAATTCTTGGACAAATGTTTAAAGGTCTTCTGGATAGTGGATCCTCACGGACCATACTTGGCATGGATGGATGGAATTCTTTACGACGTTTACATATTTCACTTTTGACAGACAAATCTCCTTTATTTTGTTCAGTGGCTAATGGTGGCAAATGTCAGATTCTTGGTCATGTTCCTCTTCCGATCACGGTGGAAGATAAAACTGTAGTTATTGATGTGTTAGTAGTACCAGAAGTTTCTCAACCACTTATTTTGGGTATAGATTTTTGGAGGGCGATTGATTTCGTCCCAGATTTCCGACAGGGTCATTGGTCTTTTGGACCTACTCCATTACTTGACGCTATAAATACCGAACATTTAAACTCTTTCTCCGAATTATCTTCTTTTGAACAAAACTCACTACAAAATCTTCTGAATACAGCTTTTCCTTTGGCTTCCGATACACTTGGCTGCACTTCTCTAATAGAGCACAAAATTATTACAGACGCAGAACCTATTAAGCAAAGATATTATCCGTTATCTCCTACCTTACAAATTATTGTGGATAAAGAGCTTGATGACATGTTGGCTATGGGTGTTGTAGAACCTTCGAATAGTCCATGGTCTAGTCCAGTGGTTATGGTACGGAAAAAAAGACAACTCCTACAGATTTTGTATCGATTTTCGCAAAGTCAACGCTGTGACACAAAAGGATGCTTACCCTTTGCCTTATATAACTTCGATTTTGGATCGGTTACGGGATGCTCGCTTCTTATCCAGTTTGGATATTCGTTCTGCTTATTGGCAAATACCTCTTTCTCAAAATTCTAAACCGCTCACTGCTTTTACTGTACCTCATAGAGGCTTATTTCAATTTACTAGAATGCCTTTCGGATTACATAACTCTCCTGCTACTTTTCAAAGATTAATTGATCGTGTTCTCGGTGCTGATCTCGAACCATACTGTTTCGCTTATCTGGATGATATAGTCATTGCTACTCCTACTTTCGAGAAACATTTAGAGGTGCTGACGCAAATTTTCAATCGTTTACGGGAAGCAGGGTTAACTTTAAGACGCGACAAATGTCAATTTTGTCGTCCCGAATTGAAATATCTCGGTTATGTGGTCAACAAAGATGGCTTATTGGTTGATCCGGATAAGATCGCTGCAATTACTTCTATACCTGTTCCTACCTCAGTAACGGAAATTCGTAGATTACTCGGAATGTGTAGTTGGTATCGACGTTTTGTTCCAAATTTTGCTACGCTTACTGCTCCTTTGAGTGCGCTTACTCGGAAAAACACTCCTTTCGTTTGGTCAACTCTATGTCAAGATTCTTTTAACGCTCTAAAAATGTCTCGTATCTGCTCCTATTCTTTCATGTCCTGATTTTCTTGTCCTCTTACTATACAAACAGATGCTTCAGATTTTGGCTTAGGTGCTGTTTTAAGTCAGACTACTACGGCTGGTGAACAAGTCATTAGTTACATCAGTCGCTCCTTAACTAAAACGGAACGTCATTACTCAACGACCGAGAAAGAATGTTTAGCGGTCTTATGGGCCATTGAAAAATTTCGTCCTTATGTCGAGGCTGCACACTTTTCGGTAATTACTGATCATCATTCTTTAGTATGGCTAAATAAACTTCAAAATCCTTCGGGAAGATTAGCTCGTTGGGCTATTAGGCTTCAACAATACGACTTCGACATCATACACCGAAAAGGTAAAGAACATGTAGTACCTGATGCTCTTTCTCGTTCTGTACCAAAACTTTATACTCTCGTCACTGAACCAACTACTTCACGTATCTCACTACCTATTACTGATCAATGGTATATTTCTATGCGCGAACGCGTAAATTCTTCTCAAGGAAATTTCCTTCCTGGTTTGTTAAAATGAATTGCTCTTCAAGCGTACTAAAGCTACTTCAACTTCTGATGACTTAGGGATTGGAAAATGGTGGTTCCAAAGAACCAACGTTCAGAAATTCTTCGCGAATTACATGATTCTCCTACTGCAGGACATTGTGGGGTAACTAAAACTGTAGCTCGTATCTCACTTCATTATTATTGGCCAGCCTTACGGGCCGACGTCTCGCGTTACATTCGACGCTGCAATACCTGTGCTGCTCATAAGGTGGAACAACAGACACCGCCAGGATTCTTTGCTCCTGCTATTGTGCCTACCAGGCCATGGCAAGTACTTTGCGCAGATCTCGTAGGACCTCTGCCACGATCCTCAAAAGGTCATTGTTTTATACTTGTGGTAGCAGATTATTTCACTAAATTTCCATGCTTCTTTCCTTTACGTACTGCAACAGCTACTATGGTTACTCGAATTCTAGAAGAACAAATCTTTTTAATGTTTGGTACTCCACAATACATAATCACTGATAATGGGGTACAATTTCGCAGCAAGGAATTTACAAACCTGTGTTCTCGCTATCGTACAAATATTCTATATACTCCAAAATATCACCCTAGATCGAATCCGGCTGAACGAATTAACAGAGTTCTAAAACAATGCTCTCTTCTTATATTAGCTCAATCAGCGTACCTGGGATGTAAATTTACCAAGATCGGATGCGCTATTCGCTCAGCTAAACATGAGATTACCGGTTACTCTCCGTATTTTGCTTTCTGTGGACGCGAACACGTACTTTATGGTGATCTTTTTCCTGAACCTCTTGACTCTGACTCTCCTATCCTGAACCCTAGTGAAAATACTCCTCCGATACGATCCGACCAGTTCTACAACTCACTTCGCTTGGACATTCTTAAACGTATGAAACGTTCTACCAAACGAGTCCAACAGCGGTATAACTTTCGTCGCCGTCACGTTCGTTATAAAATAGGCGATCTGGTTTGGAAAAGAAATTTCGTTCTCTCCGATGCGTCTCGGTATTTTAATGCCAAGCTCGCACCGAAATTCGTGGGTCCGTGCCGTATAAAACAAGTAGTTTCTCCGTGGACGTACGCGTTAGACGATGCAACGGGGAAGTCTTTGGGCGTCTATCACGCTAAAGATCTTAAACCGCACGCACCTTTGCTCTCTGCGCCTTCTATTACGTCATCGGACGAGGATGCGATTGATACTGTGGGTTCGAGGACCAAAGGTACTCTTGTAGGGAGTCCTAAACGCCGCAAGCGGCACAAGTAGTCGCTACGCTACTTCTTTCGGGTGGTTGGTTGGGTTATCTTCATAGGGGTGGCTATATTTAGGGTTACACTCACCTCTGTCCTTTCCATTCTTCGAGTGTATCCCTGCTCGAACATCAGAGCCCTTCACTTCCTTCTTTTATTTCTTTCGGGTGGGTTTCTTAGCACGTCTGTCTCTGTGTGCAAGGGTTGGGATTGGGATTTGGTTTTGGGTTGGGGGTTTTTAGGTTGGCGACCCTATAGTTCTGCCGGGGGTTGGGATCGGGGGCGTAATTGCCAAGTATGTTTAGATGAATAAATGAATGTGGGATGATGGCACCCAAATGCCTACCCAAACTCACAATCCTTATCCGATTTGAGATCCCAACAACTTAGTTTACACCTTTTTATTTTATTCCCAGTTCATTTATGTTTTAGTTTTGAGGGCTGTATCGCCTCACGGTATACCTTCTGTTACGCTGCGCGTTTAAAGACTGTACTTAGAGTTTGCTGAGCATAAAGCTGAGCTAATCTTTGGTAGACCGTTCTGGCTTCTACTCTTCTTGCTTCCTTTCATTTCCCCTCTTTGGGAGAATTCTGGGCCTCTCGGGGTATAAGACGCCACACTGCCGTGCCCGCCTGTCCGAGTCCCCCTTCTTAGTGGATGAGGGGGGGGGGGAGCGGTAAGAGGTGCAACAATCTGTTCTAGAGCTATTTTCGCCTCTTCTCTTTAGGTAAACTCTTGTGATGCCACTGAGGGTCGCTCTGCCTTTATGAGCACCGAACGACGAGTACGGTTGGAGAATGTAGTAGGTTTGGTTTTATTTTTATTTTTATTTTTATTTAGTTATGACCTAGTACCGGCCGACTGCCGAAGGGCTCAGGTGGGAGTTGGAGCCAGGGTGTCCGCTCGTCTAGTATGAATGATTCTTAGGTAGTGACTGTGGGTGACTTTGAGGTAATTACGTCCGCCACGTGGATTGCTGCGTGGTATCGTTTTTGGTCTGCTTTGTACGGGGTTTCGAAATTCTGGGTGGGGTTTTTAATTTTGCTAGGGGGGGATTTGATACGTGTAAAACTCGGTTGATGAATTTATGGTCTTTAATTTGCGACTCCTCGTGTATGTTGTTGGAAAACGGCAACATTGTCACTAAATATCGTTTCAATTTAAAATATTTCAAACACGTGATACTTTAAAATTCTGGATTGGTGAAAATAATCAGGCTATGGGTTTTTTTTTGGTTTTCTGGTACTTCGAGATAAGAAGTAAAACGCCATTTTGGGTAAAATGCGTACGAAAAGCACATGTAAAATTTGGAAAAGGTGTTCCTAAAATTGGATTGAATTGTTCAAGAAAATTTTAACTCAGCGCCTGTTGCTGGTTTTATTCTTTTCCACATAAATAAGTCCTGTTGGGGACTTCAATTTAGTTCGGCTTTAATTTTTTGGGTGCTTCTGCTACACATTGGCTTCGATCAAGAGGTAAGCTATTCACTTTTCTTAGTTACTAAACTTAACATTGTTAATACAGGTGTACATGTTTTGAAATTTTACATACATCATAAAGATCATATTTTATAAAATTTGGTTATTGATTTAAATTCTAACACGGTTATTTTATATAGGTTTTTTCTGGTTCATACACATTTACTGAAGATTAACATCCTTCGTGCTCCATAAGAGGTAGTTAAATCGTGCTGGCAACACATTTGGATATCATTCGTTAGAGGTGTGAAATGTTGGTTATGGGTCTTCGAACCTGAATGAAAACAGTGTACGATTACTCCTTCTCCTAATATCTTCCGCATTAACAGAAGAAATGTATGTTACACCTACGACTCGGTTCTGATAAGTATTATTGTTGCACGCATACAAAATTTTACCTGGTGAGTGACTTTTGCTAGTTTTCTGTATCAAGAGGCTCTCGTTATCTGTACTTTACTGAAAGTTTTTATAACCATTACATTACTGTGTTTGCTACTTGTATTAGTGTGTTATCACAATTATTTTAAGCCTGAAAGCTAATGCTTATACTTTATGGTTAAACCTTTGCTTAGTAATCGAGAGTAACATCATACACTTTTACCTGTAAAAGATAAGTTGGGTTATTTCAAAGTTTCGCTTATACTTACATTTGACATTACAATCCAATTTGTACTTTATCTGTCAATCTCTAACGTTTCTTATGTACTAGTTTTACTCGGATAAATAACCATAGTTGTTCAATGGTTAGAACTACTTGTGTTTACTGCACCTACATTCAGCTGTTGTTGACTGAATGCTGCTAGTCGAGTTTAAATATACCATATATGTCATAAAATTTATGCAAACTGCTGGGGTTTCAATTACTGTGTAAAGCAAATTGCTTATTTAACTGTTATCATTGGGATGTATAACACTTGTTATTTTATTTATTTCTGAGTACAAGTTTAATAATTGTTAGTATAAAACTGTTTGAAATAGGATTTACTAAGTTGATTTTTTGTTGGTTGGTAGCCCTATGCTTACCAATAACTGTATCAATTTGTGCTGCGCCTTTGCTAACTTCTTGTATTGCAATTGCCGAATCGGTAATGAGCTTCGCCTTTCACATATTTTTAAACGCTTCATGCTTACTATTTTGTTTATAATGCTCATGTTAACTAAATTTAATAATATTTTGTGCTTGCATAAGTAAACAACTGGGTAGACATCTAGTGCTAATTTTCGCTTTATATTCGGGGTTTAATTGCGTCCGGTTGATTGGAAACCGATAAACTAATCCGACGTAGAGCTCTTCGTGGAATATCGGGTTAAAAGATTTAAATTTCGGATAAATAATATATATATGTTTGGGTATTCTTTTCTTTTAGGGTCAACGCTAGATGCCGAACCGTATGGGGTCTGTGTAGGTACATTTTTTTTTTAAGTAATTAATAGTTTGCTGAAAGGTAAGTTGATTACTGCGGATTCATGTTGTAGTTATATTATTAAGTATAGTATTATTTATTGTATGGGTAATATTTCCTTACGAAGTGGTATTTATGTCAGCGAGTTGTCGCTTCATCAAGTTTTGTTTTGGTAAAGGTTTACGGATTTAAATTATTATTTATACCAGTTGTACTATTTCATAGTGGGTATATTAAAAGTGGTGTTAAACAATTGTAAGCTCTTTCATTAATCCTGTGATCTACGATCAAATTCCTAACCAGTTCCTCCTCAGTGTGGACTTAGTTCACTATTTTCTTTTAGCTGTCTCTTTTGTCCTAGGTGGCCGTAGCCCTTTTCTTGATAGAGGGGCGATAAAGAAGTCAATCAAGTGGTGCCCTTTTTTAAACTTTATGTATTTCCTTTCTCCTGCCAAAACGCCCATGCATCCAAGTGCTGAACCGACCGACTGAGCTTCCGGCTAATTCCTCTTTTCCTTGTTACTGCACCTTGGTCACAAATTTCTACCAATATCCTTTTGTGCACGTAACAAAATTTATTTATTCATTTCTTAGTGCACAGTCCATTCTATAGTAGCATGGCGATTCGCTAAAAACGGATTGGCAGATATACTTAATTTATGAGGATAGAAAGTGCCCGAGATGCAATCAGGAAGGAAAGGCATGATTATGACGTGCAACCTAACAAAGTCAATATGGAACTAGATCATTAAAATAATTAAACAGCTATTAAAGTCAGAAGAGTGTTCACAAAAGTAAATACTGCCTTTACGAAAGAATCTGTATATATTGACTGACTGATATATCAACGCACAGCCTAAACTGCTGGTCCTAGAGACAAGAAATTTGGAGGGCGTTTATCCACTAAGAAAGTGTTCTTCGAAATTCCACCAATAAGAGGGTGGAATGGGGGGTTGAGTTTTTTTTGTGAAACTTTTTATTCTATGGGTCGATGACTCGAAAATTGGTACACATACACTATACAATTAAAATTATGAGACACGTGTATCACAAAATCTTAATATAGCACCCCCCCTCCCCCCTATTCTGAGATCGCAGCAACGCGCGACGGGTACGGCTAGTATATCTATATAATAAGCGTCATGATTTAAATTATTTCAAACATGCTCAGCTCCCGCAGGTTTCTCTGACTGACCTAATCTACAAAATCTCATATGTTCTTTACGTCTTGAGTCAAAGCTACGTTTTGTGGTTCCAATCTATACTCTTCCACAAAAACCAAATGACTTATACACTCCGGAAAATGACAATGGGTTTTAAATATGTTAAATATGTTTAGGTGACTGAAATGTTCTTCAATTTCCCCTGCAGGTTTAAAAACGATCCTAATACCATGATTAATTAGGATCTGTACCATTAGTTATAAAAGGAAAAAAATCAGTTTCAACATTAAGTACCAGTTTTTCTTTATGGTTATGACTAGCAGATGTAATAACATTATTAACATCTTTAAGTGAAAATTTATTCTCTAATGTTTTAATTACACCAATTCTTTGACGTGGATGTTGGTTTGACAATTTATGAAGGTATCTATCGGTGTGTATCGGCTTTCGGTAAACCTTAAATGATAAAAAATTATTAGTTTTAGGAATTAGTATGTCTAGTAATGGTGAACCTCCATTAGTTTCCTTCTCCATGAGAAACCGAATGCTTGAATGAATACCATTTATAAAAACAAACAATTCAAGTAGTGCTCCTTTTTCATATCTCCAAATAACAAATCTGTCTCATCTCCATATCAATACCAAACTAAAAGTTTTTTGGGTGCATTTTGTGAGGATTAAGAGAGCTACTCAATGCTACATCAACTAGCTGTTCAAAGAAATTATTATTCTACTAAAAATAAGTGCTGAAACAAAATTGCAAAAGGTGAAACAACATCGAAACTGACCATTTATCACCCTCTTCAATTTTGAAATTATGTATTTTTTGAATGAAGTCTGTAGAATTTTTAATATAATGGGGTGTTACACGTATATGAGGGCATAACAAAAATGTGAAGATGTTTTGCAAGATTGTATATAGGAGCACCAATTACTCTAACAATAGGCCTTAAAGAAACATTGAGTTTATGGATTTTTGGTAGACCATATAGTTTTGGTGAAAGAGCCTTACAGTTAGTTTCTTTTTAATTTCTTCAGAAATAGATGATAATTTAATAAGTTCTTTAGTTTTCAAAAGAAACTTTTTTGTAGGATCTTTTGGTAGCTCACTATGAGACTGTGGTTCCAACAGTTGTTCTACTTCAAATTTTATGTTCCTTCATATTTAAAATAACAGTTGCACTACCTTTATCTGATTTTAATATTATTATATTTTCATTAGGTTCAAGATCAAATAAAGTACGGCGCTGACGAAAAGGTGTCAAGTTTTGGAGGTGTTGCTTTACGTAATACGTTAATGGTTTTATACCTAATTTCATTCACAGTATCAAAAGATAAAGATTTAAGAATTCTCAATATTGGAAATTATATGGACAAACGGTATTACTCTTGGTGTTATCGCAAAGTTTCCGCCCTTAGAAAATGTTTCACTACCATTATGTGAAAGATTTTCAGTTGTTCTATAAATACTATTAGCCTGTTTGTTATTAAAATTTCTTTTTCAAATGGATAAATTTTGGGATAATGGTTTGGTCTCGGTATCGAAGTAAAAAGGTAAGTGCTGATAGTAATTGTGCGTTTTTTTAATTTTTAAAATTGTCTGATAAGTTTTCTACCCATAAGAGACTGGCAATGTAAACTTTCACGGTTATTACACATAATTAAAATACTTATATTTTGGGTTTTTAAATCGTACTTTTTTTTATTTATATTTTGTATAAATAATTTCGATAACAGTTGCAGTTATCGTCCTCTATAAAAGGTAATATCTTGAGATATTAAAACAAATTTTTGAAATATGAAAAACTTGAAAACGCAAAGTTAAACCTGCAATTAATATAACAGTTTGATAAACATATATATAAAAAATAAAATAAAATTCGATTAAACTGTCTTGAGGATGACACATCAGAACACCTTCTAACGGTCGAAGGCTAACAGTAAAAAATGTCATAATCAAAGAACAAATTTAACAAAATCAAATCATAATGTAAGTGTAAAGCTGTGAAAAACTTTAATTTGAAAAAGATAAAGGCATTCACAAATAGAAACTTGACAGACCAATTAAAGATTTAGTTTTTCGTTAAAAATTGTGATTCTTATTGTACAGTGAAAAAACAATGTAGTACGTTTAATATTTCAGTTTAAATTAGATTTAGATGTCATTTTACAACTATCCTCTACTTGAAGTATATAATATTACAGCCATTTGCTGAAGCAAAATTAAGAACATCAATCCACATGCTGCTAAATTTTAGAAGCGTTTGTTTAAGAACACCAAATTTAAATTTAGAGGAGGACTGATTTCAAATATTAATTTTAAATACTATACTAATAACGTCAAGAATTTTATCGCTAAACATAAAGACACCTTTATAAACCAATTCGTTCACAAACACTATAACTTAAATTACATGAATCATGCTTTTCCTCTTCTACTGTACACGCTTTGCCTAATATTTATAAAGATTAGTCCTATTGCTTCGTTTAATTTAAACTTTCCATTTTCCATCAAGAACTCTATCGTGATATACAATGATTTATCAAAAGAACAGAGCTAGCTCGTTCTCTCGTTTGATGTAAGTAGTTAATTTGTTTCCGAGTGTTCCCTTTGAGGACTGCTTAAATGTTGTCAATACATATCTGAACTCTTCCGGTCTTACAGATCATATTTGTGGTTTCCTCAATAACTGCTGGAAACTATGTTATAACCATTATTATAAGTTTTTGTTATGAACGAATAAGTTCAAGTACGACCTGTACTTTGCTAGAGTACCGCGCTAACCAACTGCGCCATCAAGGTTCAAGCCCCAATCGATGTAAATTTTGTCTTTGTGTATGTAGAGCTGATGTTTAGAATTTACTGGTCGAAAATTTCAAACTAGGTTTTCAGAACAATTCTCTTGCATCAAAAATAATATTTCTTTCAAATCATCCTTTGCCAATCATACTTCAGAAACTGGCTATGAAATTCTTCATGTTTGTCATAAAGGTGTAAAACTAGACTTGTCAGAAACTAAAGAAATAGACCATACAACATTACGATCAAAACCCTGCTTACTGCATAAATGAATTGTTAAAATCTCAACAAAAATCTTATAGTGTTGAAAAACTAATTTTAGGTCTCCTTGTATCTTAAATTTCCGATTCTGTTGGTAACGTGTCTTAATGGACACGTTTAGCTAATTAAGATTTTATAGAGTCTAGGACACATTTCCTTTAGAATTGCGCACCTTTTTAATTTGCTTCAGTTAATTACAAAAATTTTTTTTTATTTTTCTCATATGTTAGTCATTTCATACATAACCTCACAACTTTTTTACTTTCTAACATGTATTTTTTCCAACTTTTTTCTACTTTATTGTATAGGTAGTCCCCATTATTATCTTGGTTTCATACTTGGCATTTGATCTTAAGTAAGTAACACAACTTTGAAGTGCTGATTTAAATTTCTATATTTATTAATTTGGGTATTTTATGTTTAACTTTATGGTTCATTTGATTTAAATTCTATATCATCTCATAATTTTACAGAAATTTTGCGACAATTTTGTTACATTAAGGCTTAGGTCAAGTTTAAATTGGGGTACCCAGCTAGTTTTTTAATTACCTTCAACAATTATTGTCGGAGCTCAGAAATTGGACTTAAATTTAATTTTAACGTTATCTTCTTCCTTTTCGTGTAATTTTTCTTCAGTCCAACCGAAGTTTCCGGCCTTCAATTTTTGGGCCCTCAGCCCAAATTTCTTGAGCCGTGATAGCAGAAAATGTTACAGGTCGTTCACTTTTTAATCTATTTGATTTGTTCGCATTTCTCCCTTTCAACATTCATTAAGTTAGATTTGTTACTCATACAAATTTTATATTTTACTAGTTTCTGTATTACAAGACTTTATGTTAATTATTGATATTAACTACCAAATGTTTGAAAATGAAGAACAGACAAGGAATATAAAAAGTGAAGAGAACGTATGGAAATATCTAAAGAAAGTACAGAGGAGAAGAAGGACGCAAGAGGGAATACAGATAAACGAATGGGAGAGATATTTCAAGAAGGTACTAGAGGGGGAGGATATACAGGAAGGAGGACAAAGCAAGAAGACATATGAAACACATGAAGGAGGACAAGGAATTAAAGAAGAGGAAGTAATAGAGGTAATTTAGAAGGTAAAAAAAGGTAATGCGACAGGAGAAGACGGGATACAAGGTGAGGAATGGATATATGGACGAGAAAAGGTAGCAAAAAGGATGTCTGAAATAGTAAATAAAATATGGAGAGGGGAAGGATTCCCAGAGAGGTGGAGAAAAGGACACATATGTCCGGTGCACAAAAAAGGGAACAAAAACAAGTGACAAATTACCGAGGAATTACTTTACTAAACACGGCATATAAAATATACGCGACGGTACTGGAAGATCGGTTGAAGGTGGAAGCAGAAGAAAAGAAACTGCTACCAGACGGACACGCAGGATTTAGGAAAGGAAAAAGTACGATAAACAACATATACATTCTGAAACACATGACTAATAAGGAACTAGAAAAGAAAGGGTGGAAAATGGTTGCGGTATTTGTGGAGCCGCATTTGACAGGGTGAACAGGCAAAAACTGTGGGAATACTTGAGGAAAAAGAAGATGAACGAAAGATTAATAGAAAGGGTGGAAGAAATATATGAAGAAACGATGACTAGGGTGAGGGTGGATGGGGAATTAAGTGAAGGATTTATAACAAGGAAGGGGCTGAGGCAAGGATTTCCACTGTGGCCAAGCCTGTTCGCGATATAAACAGGAGATCTAGAGGAGACATTAAAGGGGCAACAAGAAGGAGAAGTGTTGGTGGGGAACAGGAAAGTGTGGTTGCTGGCATACGCAGATCACATAGTGTTAATAGCGAAGGAAGAAAAAGAAATGAAGAGACGTTAAAAACTATGAACAAATATCTAAAAAGAAAAGATTTAGAAGTAAATGGGAACAAAACAAAGGCAATGGTATTGAGAAAATGGGGAGAAAATAGGAAAGAGGAGGAGTGGAAATGGAGGGAAGACGAGATACAGCAGGTAAAGGAATTCCCCCACTTGGGATATACGATAAGACAAGACAATAAAGATGGAGAGCATATGAAAGAACGAGTGAGAAAAGGGAATGATTAATAGGGCAAGTGTGGGGTGTAGGAGAAAGACTGTTCGGAATGGACTTAATGAAAAGGAGATTATTATTTCAAAAACTAATAAAAGGTGTGGTGTTGTACGGGGCGAAAGTGTGGGGGTGGAAGGAGTATAAAGAGATAGAGAGACTGCAAGAAAAATACTGGAAATAAGTACTGGGAGTGGAAAGAGAAATACCGGGATACATCATCAGAGAGGATGTGCAAGCAGAAAAAATAAGTGTGGAGGCGGGAATGAGAGCAATGAAGTACGAGGAGGAAATAAGTAGACGATCAGACTCTAAGATATTACAAGAATGCTGGAAGCAAATAAAAGAAGGAAGAATAAAATATGAATAAGAAACTAGGAAAGGATGTTATGAAAGAAATGGGTATGCGAAAGAAGAAGTAGAGAGAATAAGAAGGGAAGGTGTGAGCGTGAGAGAGGACATAATCAGAAGGGACAGGGATATCCAAAGGCAGCAAAGATGGATGGTGAATGAACGTAAATATAATAGAAACTATTGGAAGATCAAGGGATACCGGGATACTTAAAAGGAGAAGGGAGGAAGGAAAGAAAGAAAATTATAGCGAGATTTACGTGTAGAAATGAAGAAGGAGGTAACAAATATTGGAAAAGAGATGAAGACAGAGTATGTAGGCTATGCGGGAAGGGAATGGAAACGATACACCATATGATGAAAGCAGGGAGGTAAAGGAAGAGGAGAGGACGGTAGAGAAATACTGGGGGAAAAAGGAAGAGGAGGGGATTGGATGGAAGAAATATGGAAAAGAAGGGGCAAGAAAGACAGTGTAGGTGGAGTGAGGAGAACAGACACATTAGAAAGTCAATTGTAAATAGCAAATAGAATTTAGTAAATGTAAATAGTGTACACAGTCGTTTGCAATATTGTTAAAATAAGCAAATAAAGATATGAAGAACTACCAAATTTTTGTTATACATAGTTTTAAATTGCATTATTGTCTTGTAATTACTCTAGCTGTAAATTTTATATTCTAATTTAAATGTAATTTAAATAGCCTGATATATATTTAATCACAATTAATTAATTAATTAATCCATGGGGAAGGTGTGTATTTTAAACCATACATTTGAGTGCTACACCCTATTTTGAGTATTCATTCAATCAACAGTTATGGACACACTTAATTAAGTATTTGTCCATAGTATATGTATACACTTTTCTCCTTTAAATTGACCAGGTAGATAGACAATTATATAAGATATACAGGGTGGGCCAATAGTGAGTAGGTAGAAGGTTGTGGGTTTATTAAGGAATATTTCTAAATTGTTGATAGGAGGTGGTGGGGTATCTTTAAAGCTACACAGCTAAAATATTTTCACTTAAATCGCAAAGTTTACACAAAGCGATTTATATCAAAGTAGCATTTTTTAAATGGAACCCACTGTATATCATTGCAAGGTTTACATTTCTCAATCAAGTCTAGTGCGACATGGTACCTAAAACCAATCGTTTAGCCGTAATTCGTTACTTTTACAAATAGTAGATGTCTGAAAAAAATTAAATATCGCTGTGATCACAAAACTGACATGGCTATGACTATGCGATGTTACTAGACTCGAAATGTACTAGCGTAGTTCGGACGGTTAAATTCGAGTTCTTGTGTTTAGAGAACTTACTGTCTCAATTTAGAAAATTTAAAATCTATGGTTACTTGATGGAAAGGCCATTTTTTCTTTTTTGCACCACATGCGGAATATTTTTACTTTTCTAACGATATAAAATTTGTCGCTATGTATCTTCGGTAGATTTCTTTTAATTTCACAATTTCTGATTAATTTGCTGTGTTTTTCAATTTTTAGTTTGTATTATTTAGTAACCCGTGGAAAATAGTAACATCGCAGAATCATGGCCCTTTAAGTTTTGTGATCATAGCGATATTTAGTTTTTTTCAGAAATCTATTTTTTGTAAAAATGACGAATTGCTGATAAACGATTCGTTTTAGGTACCATGTGTTACATAAAGTCGCGCTAGAATTGACCAAGGTATCCCAATATGCAATAATATACGGGAAGTTCGACTTAAAAAAACGCAATCCCCCTCTGAATAAACTTTGCGCATCAAGTGAAAATATTTTAGGCTTGTAGCTTCAAGAACACCTCATCACATCCCATCAACAAACTTTAGAAATATTCCTTAATAAACCCACAATCCTCCACCAATGCACTGTTGGCCCACCCTCTAGAGAGTGGTCCGCAGTTTTGGTACAGAAAATTTTATTTAACTTGAACATTCGCTTTACACTTGTAAGGGACAATTGCATGCGACAGTTAATGCAACCAAACATGCACGTCGTTTGTGAACTCGGTGAACGTAAGAACGTTAAAGAATCATTATCATCAATTGATTATTATTGTCTTAATATAGTCCGATAACGAGTCTTTATATTCAAAAGCTTTAAGTTATAACCTAGCTTGTGGTGACATAGACATGAACTATGATTTTGCTTTATATCTGACAGGTATTCCTGATTTTTTGCAGTACTTGTTTCAGGATTTTACTTTTCCGAATCAATTTATAATTCATAGCTTTAACTATTATTTTCTATGTTAGATGTAACTTATCTATCAATTTTAGATCATTTTTGGTAATCTTAAATATTAGCTCATGTTATGCGAGGATGAAACAAAAGCTCAGTTAGGATTTTTTACACTCTTGGTGTATTAAAAAAGTATTTAACCTATTTTCTTGTGTTCACAGATTTATACTGATAATTCAGAGTTTTACGTATGAAGTAAGCAACCACGATCTCGCAAAGCTAACATCTCAGCTAAAAATAATTATCAAGAGAGGTTTAGATCGTGCTTACGCTCTAAGGATTTTTAGGTGTTTGAAGTCAAATTTCACCTATTATACGTCTTACTACGACCCTGTTCATCTTCATTGAAGTTAATCGGCAACGTACTTATTCAAGCACTACACGACGCTAGCGCGGTTTTAAGATGCAACAGTATTTAAATTTTGAGTTTGTTGCACAAAAATGGATCGATTAAAGCGGAATTGAATTTTCCAGCCTTGTTATATGTCAATTTTTGTAAATGATTGTATATGACCAATATCTATACAAAAGGAAGTTTTGTTAGCAAATCCAGTACCACGTACTATAACTAAGAATGGATAGCTAGACTTCTACGTAGCTTGAATGCCGTCATAAAAGTTTTTGTCAGAAGCGCTACATAATTTAGACCAAACCAGTTACGCCATTCACTAGACCCAATACTGCCTGTTATCAGTACAAAGTAATGCTCGAAAAAACTTCCAAAAACTCACGACGTGGTTATTTATCTACTTAGCTACCTAGGAGGAACACTTGCGCCACCTAATCGAACACCACTTCCTTCGAATGGCCATTGATAAGTAAAATTTAGGTGTAACCACCTTCATCGACTTAAGGCATTGATAACGTGCCGTGTTGTGCCGACCTAAAAACATTTCTAAACAACCTCTTGAGAAGACACGTTAGATACAAAGCGGATCTCGATTTTACTCAACTTAAACACGCCCTCAGCGGTACACTGCAGCTACACAGGCTGAACCATTAGTTATCCTATGTTTTACAAATCGATGCAGTAAGTAATAAAAGCATTGCAGCGGAGACAGATTTTTAGCTGCGTAAGTACAAAATTTAGCGACCGCTAAATGTAAATATCGACCATATTTAGCTGTACCTTCAGAACGTATAGAATAGCCCTTTTTTGTCTCAATTGTCTAAACGACCAACGTACTCTTATTGCAATAATTCACGCTTAACGCCGAGCACTCTTCCTCTTAAGATATCCCACCGATACCTCCGCCACAGAGACCGACCTAGACGTGGAACCACGTTTCTCGGACAAAGTAGGGAAAGTCAATTTACAATTAATTTCATTATCAGATCACGGACTTGCTCCTTAGGAGGAGGTATTGATCTATCGATGGGCCTATTCACGCGGCCAGAAGTCACCGCAAGCTGCTCATTGCAACCGATCTATTCAGCACGTGGATAGAAGCCTTCTACTCATGTTAAGCACCATCGAAGTAGTCGCCAAACCCTGAAAATAAAATCTTCGGCAAATGACGATTATATACAACAATGGAGTCCAATGTATGTATACGAGCTGGTCCATACAAAACTAAGTATGTTACCAATGGACGACTTCCATCTTTCAATCTTTTACCTTGCTTCAAACCATGTTAAACAACGGGTTTTGTGTTCACGTGCAGCATAAGTTGGCCAATTCCTCTTTCATGTGTCCTGTGTAGGTTGAGTCATCAGGTGTTTCCTACCAAAAAATCGAGAGCCGCCTTTACAACCTTTGCGGGTTCGCGCGGGCTCTGCTTCTAACGACACCGGGACCTGGCACCCTTCACCAAAGTGCTTCGCTAAACTGGTTGTCACCTAATCATGTCTCGTGCACGTACCGCGAGTGAAGTAGGAAGAAACGCAGCGCAACCAATTAAAAATAGCTCTCCTCGTGCTGCGTTCATAAACTGTGCAACTATTGAACCTGGTGCGCATCGAGTGTGGGTATATTTAACGCTACATTGCGTGAGTTTGTTACATAATATTTGACTAAATAATTTGTATGTACGGGAGAATTTTGTATAACTTGTAAATTTGGTGCAAATCTTACACCACTGAAGTGTGTTAAGATGCTACTTAATGAGTGGCTACTGAATACAAACGAATTTACACTTAAAATTAACGTATAATCGAATAATGTTTTGAAGTAGGGAACAAATATAATTTGAGTATTTCTTGTAGGGTTTATACATATTAATGTACTGTAATGTAAAATAAAATTGCATTGAAATTTATTGAACTTTACCGAAAGAGAATTTGCGCATACGTGAGACCTCTGTAACAACCTGAGTCTATTTAAATGTATTATTGAGTGAGTTTAAATGTCGAATTTTGGTATTACATAAACATATTACTATTTTCTTAAAAATTCCAATATGGCGATAGAAGTATCGGTTGCGTTGATTTCGTTTTAAATTTCCTGCGCGGCAGTCATGTGGCATTTAAACCCCTTAAGAATGGTTAATTTTTATGTAGCAGCATTATATTTGGTGACATTTTTAAGATGGACGAGGATATCTATAAAAGAGTTAGCATCAACGGCATTTGGGAGATTGCCTGTAAACCTTTGGTTGAAGTGGTCACGTGTAGTTTCAAAAAGAATGCATAACTATTTGTACCAATTTATGTTATAAAACAGGTGAAACATTGTAAACATTGTTATTTACTACCATACACCAACTCGGGGATGGAACATTAAAACGTTTACAAGCCAAGTTGATTTTGGATTGAGTAGGAAATTGTTCTACGAAGTGTTTAAATAGATTTGAACTAAACAGTAAGTAGTGTGCTAAGTAAAAATTTTGCATAAAAAAATTCATGCGATAGTAAAAGAAACTTTTAAAGTGATCCTTTCTGACTAATAGAAGCTTTGGATACTGTAAATTAACATAAGTCTGAATTAAGTAATCTTAATGGTGATGTAAATACATGTGAGTTTATTAACGACATTAAAGCAATTAAGTGTAGAGACTATTAAGAATTTAAGTGGTCGTTGAACATTTAAGTTAGCGCTTACAGTGCGACGAGTTGGTGTTTGACGTTGAGGCTTGTAAGTGGGTGCGAGTGCCTACAACTCAAAGGATTAATTAAAGGAGTTCAGTTCCCTTTAAAAGGATTACGAAATGTACAAGTAAGACCAATTTTGTGATTGAGTAGTAAAAGGTTCACTATCCTCTATCGGGTCATTGTTAATATTGTAATTTTAGTTAGGCTGTAAGGACAATCACTTTTAATCACTATCTTTTTTTCTGTTTGCGTTGCTGCATTGCGGAAGTCAATGCTGATTAACATTAATATTTGAATTGTAATAAACCTTCCCCAAAGAATTTATTTTGAGGTTTAATGAAAGGGAAAAGCCAATTTAAGTGTTACAAATCAGTAATGATTTATTAGATTTTTTTTTTTTAATGTATAAAGTTACAGAAAGGCTAATAAACGTCCAGCGTAAAAAAGTTTTTGCTACTTTTAATACTTTATGAATGTTGCTTTGAAATTATATTTCTTTTAAACAAGCCAATTCAAATTTAATTGCTTTTATTTCGTTGGCTAAATTGAATATTCAATACAAATCTTACTGTTACTGTTTATCACGTTACTAGTCACCAACTGTTCAGATTTATGTAAAAATAAATTTTTCGACTCAAACCAAGGTGAATCATAGTTCTAAATGCTTAATATATTGATGAATTAAGTATTTAAGAGAGACTAACTTTTAAATTACGCATATCGCTACGCCTGCTTTATTTTAAGATAGGGAACAGTGAATTATCTACTAAGTTTTAAAAATTAATAGGTTTAACTATTATTTTCCAAATTTATTTATTTTACATGATTTTTGATAATTATAAATATTAGTTCTCATTTATTTGATTGATAATATTTTACATTTAAAGTGAATACGAGGTTTATAGAGAAAATTTAATTTTACGTACCAAGTAAGCAAGTATTTTGCGCTCCACGATCTCACAAGATTAACATCTCAGCTACAGATAATTTTCTAGATAAGTTTAAATCGTGGTGGGGCTCATAAAACAATGACCCTCAATTATAAGCTTTGTTCTAAGGTAACTGTAAGGGCCTGAGGTCAGATTAAGGCTATTTTACATCTTATGTCGAACCCGCCCATCCTCATGGTAGTTAACCGGCAACTTGCTTATTTTCATAAGCACTATACGCCACTAGCTTGGTTTCACCGTGTAACAGTATTTTTATTCGTTTATGCACGTTGATAGTATGCATTCCTTGCATTCACTTCTGCAAACTATTTAACCTAGACCAAATCTGTACAAACCTTTATATTTTTCCGGAGCTACCGTAATGAAACCTTTAATAAATACTGGATCACCTGCGTATATTTTGAATGTCATTTTATATTTTATTTGTATTTATTTGTATATTAATACTGCTTGTCCATTGATGTAATACTTTTATGAGTGGTTGGTGACCGTATACACTTAAAACTAAGCCCTGTTGTTATTTAGCTTGAAGAAGTGGCGTTGCTTAGTGAAAGCACATATTTATTATCTGCTCTGTCCAATTAAACTTGTAGGTGTGCCTCGGATCACCATACGCCCTAGTCCCAATAGATAGTATTTGCTAGTAAGCATAATTCACGGTAAATATTTATTATTTTGAATCAGTTCACACACTATCTGTAATTTTTTCTGTGGAATACATTAGATAACCCATTCAATTTACGTAAGCAAGAAATTACGAGCAATTACAAAATCTATTGCCTAGTTATTATCCTACGTGAGAAATGCTAAATACTACGACATTTAAAAATTTTGTTTTTTTACATTTATTATTTATTTTATTGTTAATAAAAGGATATGTATGTTTAATTGGATAAACTAGGTGTTCCGTGTATTCGCCTGTTATGTTTAAAACTGAACATAGGATTTCTTCATATACGTGCAAACGGTATGTAACGTAATCATCGTCGATAACCGGCTGACCGAGATGAATGAATTAATGAATAAGGCAACAAACATATTACTGTTGTGATAGGCATGTAAGTTAGAAAATTACTATTACATAATTTAAGTGAAATTGAACTAATCCTCATTATTCAATTTTAGGTTAAATTTAAAATGCTCTACACAAACAAAACTTACCAGTACAGGTCGGTGCTTGTTGCTATGATACAGTTAATATCCTTTTCACGACTTAGATTGTTAGAAAAATCTGAAACAACAGAAATCTAGTTTAAGAAAAGAATATTTACAAAGCAAATTCGGTTTAAAAGTGTGGAATTGAAACTTGAATCGGGGAGGGGCATGTTGCGTAATAGATTAGTAATATACAAGCGCAAGTAGGACAGTAAGAGAGTTGTAAAGAGCCAGCCGCCTTTACCAAACTATTTTGAATTAATCATTTGTTAATTATCCTGTTTAACTAAAATTTACGGAAATCATCAAATAATGAATTTATATCCTTTCCGTCGTGAATTTCAGAAATGTTAAGAATTTTGTCTCCGCCCTCCGTGGATTCTAAATAAAAACTCAATACACTCTGCAGACACACTCATTCCTCTGGGTCTCTTTGGAAACTCAGACATGTTCTTGTTCACTCTCTTTCCGCTGGGTCTCTTGTGACAACCCAGGCGGACCTGCTCTTATCTTATACGCGGTCACCTGTATGTAAGTTAAACATACAACACCACACTTACACCAGTGAACGACTTCACGTCGTGTAAAAGACCCGATATAGTATTTTACTTACTCCATTGGATAGAATGGTTCTCGCCCAAATTTTGCCAATCCCCGGGGTATCAATTAAATAGCGCAACGGGTATTTGCCCAGATTCTTGTAACTGATACTCCACCTACATACCGCACACCGACTCACGCAAACGCGCATACATTAAGCAAAATAATTAAAAACCGAAGTGCAGGAAGCTGACAGATTGAAAGCAACAATCCGCCCACGGTTAGGCCATATTTTGGTCACCCAGTTTGGTAAATTACGAACCTCGAACATAACAGTGAATATCTTATCATTTTTATTATTAAAACGGTCCCGACTTAGAACCACCTCAGATATCTACTATTGACGCTGTCGATACCTGAAGCACAAGAAGCTACTAAGCGGCTACCGCCTTAAGCGAGCCCGCAACTGGAATATAATACGAAAGTATTCATTTTCAATTCCAAAGAGTCTATTAACTCGTAAACACTACCAATTTTGTTTTACTAAAACTTCCGCTAATTACTAAGAGTAATTAAAGGATATTATTGCACTGTAATTAATAACCTACTGTAAATAGATATTAGTTAATAAAAAACCTGCAAATATTGTTTAGTTTCTTTAAAATTCCCTTTCATAAACGTTAGAGGTACAAAAGTTGCATTTATGCAATTTAAACTCGTTTTATTTGTAAAAGGCATAAAGCGAGAATACTCACTTTAAAAAAAATACAGATATAATAACTGTATAAAATTTTGCTGCCGTTAGTTACCCGACAGGTCCGGGTGTTACACTTAAATAAAGTCTCGTTTTATCGTAACATAAATTATGATCAGATCTTTTCTGAGCCTATAAACATTTTGCTAACCGTATTTTTATAGAAAACTTTAGGACAGAAGCGGCCTGACGACCTCCACTTTAATCCGTATACAAAAGGCGCCCACCCAGAGAATCCCAGACCAACTTCGTCATGCTCAGGGAGGCTGGAAGTTCTCATCATTGGTAATTCCTGATATTTGTGTTTCTTCCACCTGAAGTACTTTGTTATTTTGGTTACGTTTTATGTTAGTTGTAATAGTATTAAGTATAAATATTTATATTTTATATACCAAATAGGATTAATATACGTCTAAAACCCTTACAAGTATATAGATCAATGTGGACGAACCTGGTAATAGTGATCAACCCCTTTGTATAGAATTTTAAAACCAGTTTAGCTAGACCTAGGAAAATTAAAGTAAACTATAATTAAAGTAACCGAAAACAGCTTACAAAGTTAAGGCGGAGTACGTGAGAGGTTGTTAGCTGGAGTATACTTAGAATATAATTCAATGTAAGTTAAAATTACCTAGTATTTTCCTTAATAACCATCTCTTTAGAACACCTTCATTACGACTATGTGCTAAACCCTGAGATACCTTCACATACTCATATTGATCCTTTTATATAAAATAATTAATTTATATGTCATATAAAATAAATATTACATGATAATCTGCAGAATTTTGTGAAAGAGATAATGACGTAGACGTATTTCGCAGGTGTTGATTCTATACTATAACGAAAAATTCATTTTTTTACAATTTTATATTTTAAATAATTAACCAGTTAAATTTAGCAATCACAGATAATACCCAACCCTTTAGCTGACTTTAGACCCCTCAGCCACAATTGAGGGGTTCAATGCAATAAGTGGATAAGTCCATTTTTATGGCATATGAGATTTCTACTAAACATGTCCATGTAGCAATTTTACATCATCTTGTGCAATAACTGGACTCAGCGCTCTTAGTTTTGTGTACATAGATGTATTGCTGGTTGTCTAGTTCTAGTATTGAGTACATTAAGTGCAAAAGCCTGGACATTTCCACTTATTGCACAGTATAAAGTGAGAATGGGAATATTAAGTAAGAAAATAAAGAAAAATGAGTTCTGAAAGCGAAAAAGATCCATTCGCTGGTACTCACACACACGGTGACAATGTTTATATACCAAAGGAAGATGATAGTAGCGTTCAAGAATCTGAAAACGGTTTAGAAAGTGAAAATGAAGAACTTAACCTAAAAAATTCTCATGGCAAAGAAAGGGTTAGAAACGAAGGAGACAGAAGAAAATAATAAAACTAAACATGTACGATTCGTTTACGAGGTAAGGGTAAAATTTACTGTTACACTTAATCTAGAAACTTATTGTTATTTTTATACCGATTCATGATGGAAAAAAACTCAAACGGTTTGTAAGAAGACAATGATGGCAATCCATCAAATCTCAAAAGACCAATTAAACAGGATTGTGCATCATCTTAAACAAAACGTTACACCTCCTGTAGACAAACGCGGTAAACATATTATTAGACCGAATAAAATATCTGTGGACACAG
The DNA here is from genome assembly GCA_036346205.1 of Vesta saturnalis. NCBI lineage: Eukaryota > Metazoa > Arthropoda > Insecta > Coleoptera > Lampyridae > Vesta > Vesta saturnalis. The sequence continues at coordinate 80,994 of JARFJB010002342.1, read as the reverse complement.
AAACAAAAATACGAGAGCACATTCTTTCTTTTCCTCGATACAAGTCACATTATAGTACGAAAGAAAACTTGGAAAAATATTACTTGTCACCTCTGTTAAATACGAAAAAAAAATGCACGAACTATATTTAAAAAAGCACGAACCAGTAAAGTACCACTTATTAATCGAAAACAAAACTACAAACCCTGAAGTTAATTACGAATTTTTCAGAAAATATTTTGTAGAACAACTTTATCTTTCGGTAAACCCAAGTCCGACACCTGCCAGAAATGTGATAAATTAACAAAGAAAACAGAAGTTGCAAATAATGAAGAAGAGAAGAACACACTGTCTATGGACAAGAATTTACACTTAGTCAAAGCGGAGACATTTTACCGAGATTTAAAAGAAAAAACTTAACTGGCAAAGTCTCAAGAAAATACTGAAGTGATTACATTCGACTTTCAGAAAAATTTTCCATTACCAGTTACCTCGAGTGGTGAGGTATTCTACAAAATTCAGTTGTGACTGTCCCATTTTTGTAGGCATGTGGGAAGTACTGGATGAATCTATTTTTTTACCTATGTTGAGACTGTCGTTGCAAAGGACCAAAATGATGTAAGCATGCTTTCGCATTTTTTTATCGAGATAATCAATCCTAAGGTTACCGATGTTTACATGTTTTTCGTTAACTGCTCGTCATCGTGGAATTCCTATACAGCCTTGTCTTCACAGGAAAATTTAAATTAATTTACCACCGTTTTCCAGAATCTGGTCATAGCTTTCTGCCCTGTGATCATAGTTTTGGAGCTATAGAACGTTTAAAGCGAAAACACTATAAATGTATGTGCCTGACAAATATATTCGGATAATTCAACAATCTGCTAAAATTGTTGAAGTAACAAACGGCAGTAAAGAGATGTTTCTAAATTTCAAAGACCACTACTGTTAAAAATTATTATTAATTGTGTTAAATACATAAATAAAAAGTTTACCTAGCGTAGAATTTGAACCTACGACTTGTACTTTGCTGGAATACCGCACTCACTAACTGTTTTATCGAGATACAAGTCCAAATCGATGTAAATTTTGTCTTTATGCATGTGGAACTGATGTAAATTCTACACTTATAGTCTTCCTTATTTATAAAAAAATCCTAGCACAAAGCAAACAAAATTTACATTATCAGAATTTTTAAATTCTATAATAATTATATGCCAAAATTTCCATGTTTGAACATGTAATGGAAAATGATGTTCCAGCTGCCAATATGTGGTGTTACGAGCTTTAATTATGTGGGTTTAGTTTTGTGTTAACAAAAATGTAGTACAGAATATGTTTGGTTTAGTTGAGTTTGTATTATTATTGTATTGTTTATGTTTATTATTATATAAATAAACATTTAAACATTATTAATTTTTAAATACATGAATAAAAATTATTATGTAATGTAACATTAGTCATGTTGCTTTGGTATGTGTGAATCCTTGCGATATTGGAAGCTCGCATTCCATTAATATAAGTAATTTGACTGTATTCTCATTCTATTTAGAATTTACATCAGTGCTACATACATAATGATAAATTTTACATCGATTAGGGCTTGTATCTCGATAGCTCAGTTGGTTAGGGTGGTACTCTAGCATAGTACATGTCGTCGGTTCAAATCCTACTTTTATTTATATATTTAATAAAATTAATAGTAACTTTTAATTACATAAATAAAAAGTTTATGTCGAGTAGGAGTTGAACGTACGACATGGACTTTGCTAGAGTAGCGCTCTAAGCAACTGAGCTATCGAGATACAAGCCCCAATCTATGTAAATTTTATCTGTATGTGTGTAGATATAGTAATAATTTAAACATTTAAGCACATTTAGGCTTATTTGATAATTATCATTTACAGTTTTTTCATCAATACTTTGAAAAAGTGAACATGTCAAAAGTACATTTTCTTTTTGGAAGGGGCAGATTGTTAAAAAAATCAGGGAACATGAGAATCAGGTCTTCGAACAGTAGTACATATAATGCAGGCAGAAAAGTAAACATTCCTAACACTATCATGCAATAAAACGTTTTTCGTTTCTCCTGAAAAACTTGCATTTTGTGACATGTCTATTTATTGCATTGACACCCTGCATTCGGCTTCTCGCCCTGCTCTTACTATTAACCAAAGTCAACGACCACATCTGCCTTTCCGCCTGTTAATCAGAATTAAATTTGATCGTCAGGAATTCCGATCATGTTTACTTTACTTACGCCTGTAAAAAAATTGACGTCTAGCATTGGAATATGTATTTTGCTGTTCAAATTCGACTGTATCAATGAGCTAAGTTAAGCTAGGTAGGTTAAAGCACATAATTTATGAAAATCGTTTCTCGATCATACATTACTCAAAAACCATTTTTTGGCAGTGGTCAAAACACTTTTCTACAGGATACTGAAACAATCGCATAATTTTTCTTAACTAAATGAAATAAACTATAGAGTACTGAAAATTAAATATAGCGAAATAATTTATAACCACTTTTCCGTTAAATAATATACAACTAATTTTTTTTTTGATATCACGTATTTTATTAATACGCTAACCTAAATAAACATAATAGTAATATTATGAAATCTACGCAGCAACATATGGTTATTCATTTCAATTTAGAAATAATTGTGAATCTAATATAAATTAAGATCCTGTTATGAAATGTATATTTACTGCATGGATCAAGCTGTGTGTTAAGATACAAAGTGATTCTCTAATCATCTGTTTACGTTAATCTTTTCCTCTACGTAAAATGTACAGCAAAAGAATGTAAGCATTTACGTTTTGTGTGTTTTTCTAATACACCTTTCGTGTAATTCCTGTATTCCACCACGGAAAACATTTATCATCTCATTGTCACAAACCCAATTCCCTTTATTAAAACATTATCACTCAGATTATTAAAATTTTACAGCTGTGCACATTATTTATTCATTTGTTAACGGCATTTTATAGATTAGCTAACTTTTGGGGCATCAAACGACCTGAAGGATCGGTCAATCACCCGAGGACAAATGAAACGTTCTATTAAGTGCAGATGGTTGCAGAGCGACAGCAAAACAATTATGCTTAATTTTGTGCTATGAGAGAATTGTTTACTTAAAACCAGTAGTTATTTAAATTAGCAACACGAGAGAACCAATACAAATAAAATGTTTGTGTAAAAAACAATGTAATAAAAAAGTAAGCGATGAAAATGGTCGGTACAGTGTATAACCATTGAAGGTCTGTGCGAAGGGGTATTTTTATGGTACTGGAGATATTAGAAAATGAAAAAAGAAATGAAAATGTACATTTAAAGCTATGATGTTGTTATTAAATGTATACATGTACAGGGTGGCCAACTAAGAATGCGCAAAAAAAACGGCCAATACAAAAACCTGGGAAATATTTTCAAGTTTCTGAAACGGGCGCTAGGGGGCGTAATTGCAATCTTGAATCTAAAAAAGTGATGTTTCTGTAAATTATGCTATATTAACCTAATAAAAAAATAACTGATCTTTAACTTTTTTTGTTTGGCACTTTTTGACGTATGTCTAAAAGTAAAGTGGTGGGGGGTATTCGAAAGTTTCCTTAAATATCCCGATAAGACGATTTTAATAAACTTGGGCGCGTTGAAGTGAGCTATTCTTGGGCTACAAATGTTATAATATTTGAAGTTTTGTTAGTTTCACATGTCGTCGCTAGAGAGCTTTGTTCGACATTCCGACAGAAACGGTTAATTTTCGCAAAAAAATTAAATGCATTGTTATGACTTTTTTTTCATAAACAAGTAGCTAAATGATGCCTAAACAAGCTCGCGAAAACCGCATCTCGATATCTTGTTCTTAACCTAAAATATCGGCCAAAGAAAACTTTATACGAAAATCCTTTAAATGTTTATTTTTTTTAAACTATATTTTTCTGGAATTGTTTCTATTATGTAGGTTGTGGCCGATTTAAAGGAGGAAAGTTTTAATGCCCCCGTAAATGTTCGAAATGCTGACCATCACGCTCTATGCATTGCTGCAGCCTCTCATGACTACAGAAAACTGCAGCTTCAATTTCGGTTCTCGGTATGTTATGTATTGTGTTAAGAATCCGGTTCTTCATATCTTCTCTAGTAGTAGGTTGAGTCCGAACCACGATGTCCTTTAGGCGCCCCCATAAATAAAAATTGAGGCAAGTCCTCTTCCAATCCACCGCTGTTGAAATACTGCATTAATATGCTCTGGCACATTAGTAGCAAAATGTGCTGGGCAACCATCCAACTGCAAAAACAATTTTTGCCTTGTTTCCAGAGGCACATCTTCCAACAACAGCGGTAATTGATTGGCCAAAAAGTCAAGAAATACATTGCCATTTAGGAGTTGCTCGAAAAAATACGGCCCAATAATTTTGCCTCCCAGTATGCCACAACATACATTTAAACTCCAACGTCCTTGGCGCTAAACTTCACGCAACCAATGGGGATTTTCTGCAGAAAAATAATGCATATAGTGCAGATTGACTCTCCCGTCACTACTGAAGGTCGCTTCATCGGTCCAAAGAATTTGAAATAAAAATTCTCTATTTTCGCGTATCATGCCTAACATCCAATGAAGCTGCAGTTTTGTCTACCCATAAGAGGCCTCAGCAATACACAGAGTGATGGTCAGCATTTCGAACATTTATGGGGGCATTAAAAACCTTCTCCCTTTAAATCGGTGCTTTTTAGGGCCACAACTTACATAATAGAAACAATTGCAGAAAAATATAGTTAAAAAAAAAAAAATTTAATGGATTTTCGTATAAAGTCTTCTTTGGCCGATATTTTAGGTTAGGAACAGTATATCGCGATGCGGTTTTCGCGAGCTTGTTTAGGCATCATTTAGCTACTTGTTCATGGAAAAAAGTCATACCAATGCATTTAATTTTTTTGCGAAAATTAACCGTTTCTATCGGAATGTCGAACAAAGCCCTCTGGCGACGACATGTGAAAATAACAAAATTATTTTAGCATTTGTAGCCCAAGAAAAGCTCTTTTCAACGCGCCTCAGTTTGTTAAAATCGGATTAGCCTTTTCGAAGATACGGGGGGTTGTTTAAGGAAACATTTGAATACCCCCCCCCCCCACACTTTATTTTGATAGATACGTCAAAAAGTGTCAAACAAAAAATGTTCAGATTATCCTCGACAGTTATTTTTTTTATTAGGTTAATGTAACAGAATTCACAGAAGCGGCCATTTCAGAAACATGAAAATGCTTTCCAGGTTTTTGTATTGGCCGTTTTAGTAATAACTTTTTTCCGCATGCCTCTACGATGTATAGTTTCCCAGATACAGTACCTCGCATTCTAGTTGGCCACCCTGTACACAGTGTTTTCTAATAATGGATCGCACAAGTTACTGAGCACCGATAAACGTGTCAATCTCGTCAGGTGCTGTTTTTCAAGTACAATAGAATAGCATTCATGTACTAAAGAATTATGCTAGGAGTCTAGAAGTCATAGTGATCGAGTATTTAATAAAACCCGTATAAGCAAACAAGTTATTTGGTGAATACGTAAACAATAGCCTTTGTCCTAATTCTCGCGGAACCTTTTGATTGCTCAGTCTTAATACATTACAAATTGTTATCGAAAAGTTTACCATGTACAGAGTGATTGATTTGATTATTAGATCTTCAGTTGTAGTTGAAAACATTTGATTTATTGAAGTGCATCTGGCTGAAGCTGGGTTAATGAATTACAAGAAAAATTCGTGTTTTACAAAATTTGGGAATTTGCTGTTGAAAATTTCTCATAACACTTTTCAGCACAGTCAAATGTAATTTTTTGGTTGGTTAGTAATTTAACGTATTTAACACATAATAGAAGAGAAGTAGTGGGTCGCTTCCTTTTTAGTTAGTGGATTTTAGATTTTCGAACAGTAAAAATGTAGTAAACAGTAGCGTGACGTTAGATGGGCATGACGCCCGAATGGGTCGAAAGTAGTGTGGGACTCTTTTGGTTGCCTCTTAGAAGCAAACCTAATGAGTTTTGGGTAACCACAATGTATTCATTGTATACGGAACAAATCAATCAGTGTTATTTTGATTAAGCTTCAGATGAAAAATGACGTTTAAGGACCAGAGTCGGTATTAACACATGCCTTTGAACTTTTTAAGCGTATTTGAAATTTTGAATGAAAAATATAATATCATTTAGGTTTACCAGTTCCAGTTTGGGTATATAGATAACAAGTGTAAATAAAAAGTATGTGAGTGAAGTGTTGCGTTCGATGGCAACATCTTTGTTTAGATCAATCTTTGCAGCATCGTTGATCATGTAAAGTGATGTAAACTCTATTTTTCTGATTTCTGTTATTGTCATAGTTTTCTCGTTGTTACGGAAAAATATTTAGATTAAGCTTAATTTAGCGATACGTTTTAAATCGAAATTTCGATGTTTACGTAAGATCAATTTCTGGATTTTAACGTAGTTTGCTTATTTTGTCATTTCCTACTAATGAATTTAGTTTTGCGATTTGTAATTTAGGTAATTTGGTGGTTAGCAAAACAAGCATCACTTATGCTTATCTTGTTTAATAGCGTTAAATTATGTTAGTAAGTTTTCCGATTTTAGAATTAAGGTGAAAGATTAAGACCACATGAATTACCAGTTTATGGTAGATCTTTTGGATTAATTATCACATTTTCTGGATTTATCGAAAAAGCTGAAAGTTTTTTATGAATATTTAAAGCAAGTTGTACAGGTTGAGTTAAATATTGAGATGAACGAATATTTCCAATTCCTGCTTTATGTAAACATTAGCTCGTGTTCATGATGTAACCCGTTCGAAATTTCAGCGGACGCCAAAGTATATTTCCCAATTTTTCACATTTTTGATGAACAACAGGGTTACGTCGGAACCATCCGCTTTATTTGTGTGAGTCTATGTGTTTGAGTACATTTGGCCCGCAACAAACCTCTCACTACCAAAATTAACAATGGATACAAAAACTTTAGACAAAAATAATATAAATCTAATCAATCTCTATATGTAGAGCTGATTTCCAAACTTCAAAAGCGGTGCGCTTAGACGTCTTTCCCAACATTCCTATTATCATTGTTGATAAAGCAAAGTAAAACTTTTCTTCGTTTATCATGTCAGGCTTGTTCCATGTCTACCATATGTACATAAACCAGGTGATTTCGCACATAGCCTAAACCTACCTTTTTACATTCCAACCTACATATACATATGTAGGTCTAGAAGGTTATGCAATCGCATTTTTTCACTATAGCTAAATCGACTTATTATCTCATTTTACAGCTTTTGGCCAAGCTTCGCCAAGATCGACGACGATATCTGGATGTATGTTTGTGTGTCTGTTTGTATCTGTCTGTCTGTATTTCTGTGTGTCTGTATGCCTGTGTGTCTGTATGCCTGTGTGTCTGTGTGTCTGTGTGTCTGTGTGTCTGTGTGTCTGTGTGTCTGTATGTCTGTGTGTTTGTGTGTCTGTGTGTCTGTGTGTCTGTGTGTCTGTGTGTCTGTGTGTCTGTGTGTCTGTGTGTCTGTGTGTCTGTGTGTCTGTGTGTCTGTGTGTCTGTGTGTCTGTGTGTCTGTGTATGTCTGTGTGTCTGTGAGTCTGTGTGTGTCTGTGGTCTGTGTTCTGTGTGTATGTGTTCTGTTGTGTCTGTGTATTGTGTGTTGGTGTCTGTGTGTCTGGTGTCTGTGTGTCTGGTGTCTGCGTGTCTGCGTGTGCGTGTCTGCGTGTCTGCGTGTCTGCGTGTCTGCGTGTCTGCGTGTCTGGTGTGCTGTATGTTGTCTGTTGTCTGTGTCTGTGTGTCTGGTGTCTGTGTGTCTGTGTGCCTGTAATTAGTGGTGTAATAATAGTAAATGGTGTTTTAAATAATATAATAAAGAAGTAAGTGTAAAATGTTTCATAAACAAATCGTTAATTGACTCGGTGCTACATTCGGTTGATTACTCTGGCGTTCATTTTGTTTGCTTAGTACCAAATCCGCTGATTGTTCCGTTAACATACTTTAATCAATGTAACACTGATATGCTCGACCAAGTTTTGTTATTATGCTGGAATACTAAACCAGGTTGTTTACATATGAATTGTAATATATAATAAGAAATTAAATCTAGTTTATTAAGTTAATGATGGTTAAAAACTCTTAAAACTTTCGTGCTGAATTCTAATATGTTAAATTAATCCTGTATATATATAACTTCTTGGAACCCTGTGTTATAAAATAAATGTATATAATACCATGGAATAAGTTTTAATGTTCGAAAACCAAACCTAATTTACTGTAAACATCAAATTTAAACTTTGTTAATTAATATTTAATGTTTGAAATTTGCTAAATATTTAACGTATTATATCAATTACTTAAATAATGTTAATAAATAATCTGTAACATTATAATAAAGTTGGACTGTACTTAAAATAATTAAATCTGGATCAAACCAGGTCGATATAATTCTAAAATGTATGCGACAAATACCAAAATATAGTCTTTTCTTTAACCACAGTAACATGGTTTAATTTTTATCTTACATTAAATTATCTTACTAATTAATAATCAATGGACTTTTACATTAAATTTACAAATAATAACTTAGCATCTAATAATCCTAGTTTTTTAACAAATGAATTAAACTAGGTATTAAATAGATAAGTTCGAATTATCTGATAATGAGTCACGTGCTTAAGACAAATTAAATGGTTTAGCCTTGCTAGTTAAATATCTCTAAATGTAACGAATGGCACTTTACACGAAATAAATTAGCAGAGCAGCAAAATATCTTTCTAAAGAGAACGTTACGTTTTACTAGAAAGTACATTACAGATAACCAAAAGAGCTGCAAGGAAACATGCTAATAAGGTAATAGGCCAGTTTGAACTTTAATAAATTTGAATAGATTAAGGATAAATTTTCTACAAATATTATACAAAGAAGCCCTAGCATTAGATCCAAAATACCCAATAAACGGAGTTAGCTTGAAAAGTGGCAATCAAAATTGGGAGATGTTACAGTTGTCCAGGAATGAAATGTTTCACATTCTTTGATCAAAAATAATGGGTTCTAAACGTTGTTACCACGTAGTGCATTGTATCAAGTTAAAGGAAATATTGTTTAGTACAACAAAGTGCGTATAGTGTATTGACGAGTGTTTGATCTCGGATAGAGTTCTGCGTGGTCAATCTGGTTGCCATACTTGGCAATGTGAATGTGTGTCTTGCATGTCTGTGTTCTGGAATCAGAGATTATTCACTAAAGTGTCTGGATTTTGTAAACCAATTGTGTTCAATTTGTGTTCTTGGCTGGATTCTGTGTCTGATGTACTGTGTGTCTGATGTGTTGTGTGCTGTGTCGTCTTTGTTGTGTTTGGTTTGTGTTTTGTGTTTGTGTTAATGGTCTTGTGTCTGTGTGTGTTGTCTGTTGTCAATTTGTGTTGTGTCTGTCGTCTGTTGTCGTTTTGTGTCTGTTGTGCTTTCTGTTGTTTGTGTCTGTGTGTGTACTGTGATGTCTGTGTGTCTTGTGTACTGTGTCTGTGTGTCTGTGTGCTGTGTGTGTCGTCTGTGTTCTGTGTCTGTGTGTCTGTGTGTCTGTGTTCTGTGTGTCTGTGTGTCTGTGTTTGTTCTGTGTGGAATGTTGTGTGTACCAAACTGTGTCTGTTCTGGTGGTGAGTTGTGTCTGTGTGTCTGTGTCTTGTTTCTGCTGTATCTTGTATAGTTACTGTGTTTGTAAGTCTGTGCAACTGTATTGTTGTGTTACTGTGTTGGTTATCTGTGACTGTGTGTTGTGTGTCTGTGTCTTGTGTCTATGCCTTGTGTTACTGCATAAGGTACTTGTACTGTGTTTTGTTGTCTGGTGTCTGTGTGTCTGTGTTAAGTATGTTCTGTGATTGTCTGTGTGTCTACGCTGTGTACTGTGTCGTTATATTAGTTAAAATCTGTGTCTGTGTCTTGGTCTGTTTCTGTGTCTTGTTCTGTGTGTCTGTGTGCTGTGTTCTGTGTGTCTGTTGTTATGTGTGTTGCTGTGTTAGTACTGGTGTGTCTTGTGTCTGTGTGTCTGTGTTCTGTTGTCTGTTTCGTGTTTTGTGTCTGTGTGTTGTTTGGCTGGTTGATGTGTCTGTGTGTCTGTAGTCTGCTTAAGCTGTGTCTGTGGCTGTTGATCTTGATTTTTGTGTGTCTGTGTGTTTGATGTGTCTGTATTATTGTTGTGTCTGTGATAGTCTGTTTGTTTGTCGTTGACTTGTGCTGACTGTGCGTCTGTGGTCTAGTGTCTGTGTGTATTAGTGTGTTCTGTTGTCTGTGTGTCTGTGTGTCTTTTTGTTTTTGTCTGTGTCTGTGTGTCTGTGTTCTGTGTGTATGTGTGTCTGTTGTCTGTGGTCTGTGTTCTGTGTCTGTGTGTCTGTGTGTCTGTGTGTCTGTTGTTACTAGTTCCTTGTAGTTCCTGTGTTGATGTTCGTGTTTGTGTTTGTGTTCTGTGTGTCTGTGTCTGTGTTCGGTGTTGTCTGTGTTCTGTGTCCTGTGTTATCTGTGTCTGTGTCTGTGTGTCTGTGTCTGTGTGTCTGTGTGTCTGTGTCTGTGTGTCTGTGTGTCTGTGTCTGTGAATAGTCTGTGTGTCTGTGGGTCTGTATCTGTGTGTGTTGCTGCTATGTCTGGTGTCTTCTGTATTGTTTGTGTGTCTGTGTGTTTGTGTGTCTGTATTGTCTGTGTGACTGTGTGTTTGTTTGTCTGTGTGTCTGTTTGTGGATGTATGTTAGTATCCACTATAACTCCAGAATGAAAATACCTACGCACAAAAAAATTTGTATTTAAGCTTGTTTATTAGGGTCACTTTTTGGTTTTTATGAAATATTTCTAAAACAGAATATTTCAAAGATATAAAAATACCCAGATATAGACCATAGACATATAGATTAATTATGTTCTATACAATTTTTTGTTACGACGCGTGATTTAGCGGCAAAAAATTGCTAGTGTAGAATTTAATTCAATTTCTGAATAACGATTAATTGTATAAGAAAAAGTGTAGACATATTTTTTAAAGACAGTTTAATTTTACATAATTTTTCTTTATAAAATTTTCTAATATAACGCCAGGGAAGTCAAAAAAATAATTAAATATGAATAAAAATGGTTAAACGGTATTATTGATGTCTTATAGATGCAGGCGACTATGAAAAGTTAGCATGTCTATTAATCTCTATGTGACATGAAGTTTTAAACGTCATTCTGACATAGATTATTGTTTTCGTTTTTACAATGTTGCAAGTTTTCGTTATGAACGTATGAAAGTGGTTGCATAGTTACCCTAAAAAATTATAATTTAAATTATTATTATAGCTGTAGTTTTTTTTCCAAAAACTGATACAACTAATTAGCAAATTTGTTTCGGGTTCAGGTGCACGTGGCTGAATTCGAAATCGAGATCTATAGACATTAAAAGCTGCAATTCTAACACTTCTGGAATCAACTTATATATTCACCAATGGAAATTGTGGTGCACGTCGATGAAGACCTATGAATGTATGTGTGTTAAACTAATCGTGTATCCGATTATCCACTACCAACTTACCTACTGTTTTGAGTCATTTGTACTCGTTATGGGGAAACGTGCTCTCGTAATAATTTTTTGTATGAAATACCACAGCCCTCGATTCTTTGGCAAATCAATTTAATATAGACTGTCACTTGATTTATCGAAACATTCATGCAAGACCAATCGCTTCCTCTCCTTTTAATTTGACGCTTATCTGTGCTTTTATGCTTATGAATCCAAGAGTAGAATTATTACGTTTTGCCGTTTTCTTTTAGACAACCTTTGTGTGGTTGTGTTTATTCGTGAGTAGTTGGATGACGAGTTGGCTGGAACTATAAATCATTTTTTTCTTCAATTAAATTACTCACAACGCTTAACGTTAGTTTTCCATAGAGTTTAATATTGGTTAGGGTCAGCACATCTTCATAACCAGTATCAATTATACTTAATTATTAATTTTTTTTATTTTTCCAATTGATTTTTACGGGTTCTTTTTCTGTAATGGAAGCTATACAGCTGAGTGTTTTTTTTTTACTTTTATTCCACATTTAATCAATTGATAACATACCGGATAGTTCATAACGTTGCAACGCTTTAGGGATATTTACATAATCTTCGGCCACAATAACCAATTTTGAGAGCTCTCACATTGGTTACCGTCGTTATAATGGCTTCGCGGTTCAATATTGTTTGCTTGTATGTGATTTGGGGGTTTGAAAATACGTAGTATTAGAGATTTTATTTGACTGATAAAGTTTCAGTTATATTATTACACGTTTTTAACTATTTTTGGTTTACTACATTAAATGCAACTTATTAAGGATCGCACGAAGATTATGTGTAGTTTAGTGGATCACGGATAAAAACTACTAATTATAACATTCTCGCATAGAGAATCGGAGTAAAAGTATCATTCCTTTTCAATCCTTTCATAGAAATTCGAGAAAAAATATAGAACTAAACTAAAGTGGATCTAGGGTATTTAGTAACCATTTCCGGAACCCATTTTTGAAAGACATGATTCTACAATCACATTTACTATTTTTAAGTAATTCGGGATTAATATTTAATGTGCATTTTATAGTCAATACTCTGGAGTGGTAATTCTAATTTGGTTATTTCGCATTTATTACAAACTCATTGTAATACTTTTTTGATAATTAAACTACGCTGCGTACAAGTATTATTTTTACAAAAAGTAGTAATTATAGTCATTAAGTTATTAATGGAGAATGTTATCGTGTGCGCTAGAAAATGAATTTTTTACGTTTAAACCCAATGGGAATGGGTGTGGTTTTAATGTCATTTAATATTACAGGGATTGAATGTTTGCATTGTTTTGTATACTTACTCATTCGGGTAAATTTAATATACGAAGTAATATTTTGTCAGTATTGAGTGTAGTAGTAGTTCTGTTAGTAAACAAATAGGCGCACCCTCAATCTTTATGATGGACGTTAGTATAACAGAGATGGTTATTATAACATCCTTCAAACAATTTTATGTAAAGTTGTGTAAACTCTATAAACTTGAAAATATTCAAAAGTAGACCTACTTCTACTAATAGAGAGAGGGATCGTGAACAAGTTGTTTGCAATCAGAACGATCCAATTTTCACGCGCCCGACCCTTCAATTAATTGCTCGATGCAATTACAAGACACAATTAACCCTCAGTTTGCAATTACTTCGTCACACCTCAAATATTCTTTAACTATGAAATGGGTACGGCATCTTACATATATCACAATACTAAATTATTAAAATTAAGAAGTATGACAATTAAAACCAACTTACACGTTATTAATAGCTTTATACACCACTTTGGAGTGCCCCGAATTAATTTTCCCATATTCACTAATTAGCATATTGTATATGTTTTTATATTTTATCTCTTTTATACAAAAAATAATTATAAAATATCCATTTTGATGAAAATTAAGCTTAAGGCTCGAATTTCATACATGACATAGTTTATCAAATTTGTGAATGTTTATGTAAATAAACATAATATTTCACATTTTCGATGAATAACCATCAACAGTAAAAAACTTTTATTACAAATGCCATGCTTGACTACAACTAATTAATCACGAAATGATTATCAAAAGCTAATTTGAATCAATAACCACCGACTGATGCTCTTTAAAAAACCTTATATACAGTAGTAATAACAAATCCGTAATGCATTATGCGACTTCACCTCGTTTATTATCAACGCACACAGCAATTTACATTAAAGTAACCAGATAAAATTAACTTGAAACCAAGAATTAATTTTGTTATCTCAAAAAAGCTCTCTGAGGCATATTAAAACCACTGAAGAAGTACAGTGATATAATAAAGTATGAAATGCTTTTACGCCATTTATTAAATAAGGGGTGAAGGCCAATAAAATGCATTGTACAGTATTCGCCAAAATAAACAGTACGGAAAACAACTTTATTAATTTTTGTTATTTACATGTTCAAAATGAGTACTATTACGGCGCAAACAAGCTTCATAACGACTTTTCAGATCCTTGAACATAAATAGTGGTTGACGCAATTGTTCGAAATAAGTTATTATTGTTTGCCGTAGTTCTGTAATATCCATTCGTGCATAATCAGAGCAGAATACAAACTCGGGTGGCGTTAGGTTCGAAGTCCGTTCCACGAGAAATTATTGTTTCCAAAATGCTCGCAGAGAAGTTCTAATAAGTATCTGACTGTATAGTCTGTAACACCATCTTGTTGAAACCAATGTGAATTTCGTAAGCGGCAAAAATTTCTTAAATCGCTCACAAAAGGTATGATAATGTTCTGCCTGTAACCCCCTTGATTAACAGTAATTGCGTGTTGATTCTCGTGCTCAAAAAAATAAGGAACTTTTATATCGTCTCCCATACAGCACACCAAATCGTAACTCAATCACTGTGAAGTGGTTTTTCTACAATGAACTAAGGGCGTTCAAATTCAAGAAATCGGTATCTTCGTGTACTAGGCGTCCATAATAAACTTTCTTGAACGCTTGTTCGCAGCATTTAGTCGTTGTCCAGTTTGAATACGATATGGATAACCAGCAATGCCTTTGAACGTTTTTTTTCTTTTGGACACTGCAAAACCTGGTCAAGAACCCGTTCTTCATTATCATTGGTATAAACTGTTCTTCCCGACCGGAACGGAAATAGTGTTCTACTATAAATACCTTTTCCTCAGTTGTCAAAACCATATTCAGAACGAGTTGAACACGAGCGTAATATTATTATGACAGTTAATGACAAACAAGCCAAACATAACAAACAGACATCGCCCAAGCCATTCCAAGGTCGTTCATATTTTGATACTATTTATTTTGGCGAATGCCCTATTTGGAATTTCCGTAATAAATCCTCTTGAGTGACCCATATTGTCAATGAGTGTAATTTTAGACATTTTCTGATCTCCATTTTGGTCACTTATTTCAGAACCATGGTATCGAGTTGCAAACTGATATAGATTGAGGAAAGGCGGTATCAGAGTTTTCATTACTGTCTTTGTACACATAAAAGCAATACCGTTTGTGTTTAACCCTATGAATTTGGTTTAACAAAATTAAAGTCTCGAGGACGAACTCCTTTTGTGACGTTAAATATAGGCAATGAGAATTAAAGTTCACGTTTGGAGATGCGCTACTTTAATTGCTGCAACATCGATTGGAAAAAGGATTCCAGTTCAAGTTTGAATTTGTTGTCCACTAAACGATTTCCTAAGGATGAAAGCCATAAGAATGAATTGTTGACCATCCTCCCTACATTAGTTCTTTTGAGTGTAAATAAAAACTTTGAATATACCAGAAGTAAACTAAAAAATTAGATATTATCTCGTTAAAACAGTTTTTACCTTCCGTCGGGCGCAATTCAAATCCTAACATAATCGGGCGCAATTCATCTGACAGATTAATGTATACAATTAATGCAATTTTGGAGTGTAGGTAAAGAAAAGCGTTTCAAACTTAACTTTTCACTTATACTTGCGTTTATTTATGCTTTCAGATAACGTTTTAATATTTCTTTGCAGTTTTCATTTACCAATTTGAACAACTCAAATTGTTCTAAAAAAATATTTTCTCAAAATTCACTTTAACTGAATAAAAACAAGTCCACATAATCATAAAAATAAAAAAATAAAGTAATGAAAAGTTATTCATGAGCTAGGTTGAGGCACTATAAAAGCTGAATCATAACATTTTTCACATATCATCTTGGCTTGCTCCAAACAGAATACTTCAACATTACATTTCAGACATTTATATTTTGAATAGCGAACTTTTTTCATTTGACGACATTTGGAACACCTCTTCCTCTGTCCGTCGTGGCATGCAGGTGCAGGCATATCCTAATGCTCTGAGGTAGGCTGGAACTCACGTAGTTCGTTTGTAGTTGAATGGGCATTCCCCTTGCTCGAATGCTTCTTCTTTGGAGTTGTTCCAAACACAGCTCGTTGCATAGAGCTTTTAAAAGACCTCGCCTTCTGCTGGTGTTTGAATCGGGATTGTTATTGAAGACATATGTCACTTCTGCATTAATAGCCGCTATATTTAGTAGTGCAAAGAAAACCAGCATTGGCCATCTTTGTACATTTCTTGATACATTCTAGGTAGCGCACAATTTGTCAACTACATCGACTAGAGGTTTTGTGGAGTTATAATCCAAAATCGTTTGTGGTTTTCGTGTGACTGCATCAACTTCGTCGTCATCGTGCATGCTTGAAATTAGAAACACGTTTCTCCCTTTTTTTGGCACAAATGACACAAGTGAGCAGTTCTTTGTAAAACCGAAATGACTACTACTTACAGCCTTAGATTTTGTGTTCACAAATTCAGTAGGGAGAGGGAGCTGGCGTTTGTTTTTTCGCAAGGTTCCCAACAATGACAACTTTTTTGCTTTGAGAGCCTGCACTAATTCGTAACTGTTGAACCAGTTGTCGCACGTTATGCTACGTCCTGATCCATACAACGGTTGCACAATTCTCATGACCACGTGTGGCGGTTTATTGCTTATCGCAAAGGGACCTTTTGGCTGTTTGCCTGCATGTATCTCTAAGTTATGTGTGTAGAACATTTTGGCATCAACGGAAGCATAAATCTTGATACTGTACTTATTGGTTTTGATGGGATGTACTGTATAAATGAGCATCTCCCATGAAACCCCTCCAGCTTTTCATCTGCAGTAATATCTTTTCCAGGTGAGTAACTCTTTTGACAGTTCGTTACAAACAGGTCAAAAATGTCTCGAACTGCTGCCTGCTAGTTTATCGCATTGTTTTCTCTGATCTCGCGTATTTACGTCATCCAAGCGAGTACACATAAGGAACTTGAACCTTTTCAAGTTCATTACCAAATGAAAAAATTGTACACCAAAACTATCTTCACCCCATAACTCTTCTAGCGACTGCATATTGCTCCTTAGAAGGCCTGCAAGATAGAGCAAGCCAATAAAACTGCGAAAGTCAATCAAATCAGTAGGTTTTGCATCCCTTTCTCTTGAATAGTTTTCTTTTATTTTCTCATTGTATATATTTGTACACTTTACGATCATTTCAATTACGTCACTCGAAAAAAGATTATTCCAGCATTCATTTGGGGACCTCGAGCATTTCCAGTGGAGCCAGGTAATCGCAACAAAACATTATATGCGCTCCTTCTGATTCTAGCTGAAGGCTTTGCGTTTAACCATTTAGTTCCATCCTTACCTACACAAAATTCGTGACCAGCCGTTTCGTATTCACCAGAGCTCTCACCGTCTTGGTCAGTAATAGAATCCTCTTCTCTTTCTTCTACATTTTCTTCAGTGTCAGTGTCGGACTCGTCATCTCCATTGTTATCATTAGCCACTACTTCGTCTTCATCCCACAAAATAAGATGAATTTCCGCCAAGTCTGCAGGGTCCCGCAGATCAAACCTTCGAGGGGGAGGTTCTTTTGACGTTGAAGCCATTGGGGTAGTAGATTGCTTTGGTAAAAAAAACCATTCCTTTCAGAAAAATAAAAAAAATAATATTACACTATCGGGCGCAATAATCTGACAGATTACTATTTATATCTTACAGTAAATAAAGATCAATATCACTAAATTAGGGACTAGAACTTGTTACACATGCTATTTTAGGTTTAAAAAAAGAAATATAAACAAAAAAGTGAAAATTCGAAAATCAAAAGTACTTACACGATCGGGCGCAATTCATCTGAGAAATTAATACACCCCTCACGACACTCAGCGAAGTACTGGAGAAAAACCGAAAACGATCTATTGTAAGTGGGGGGGGGGGCGGAAGCTACCAGGAGAATCACTCCACTCCCCTACAATCTCGCTGATTGGTGAAAAAAAACTCGTGACTTCATCACACAGATTAGCTGCGCCCGACGGAAGGATGATAAATTATTATTAATAAACCCTTTATCTTTTACGGACACCGAGAAGTCCAATGAGAAGGAAGTGCTAACAGAAGATCTATCAAATAAGGAGGATGCTGTGATATTGATACATGAGATGTATTCTTAAAATAATATTACCTATAATAAATTATTAGGAGACGAAGTTGGGCAACCCATTCTACGTTACGATGTTTTCCGGTGTGTTTGTGATTGTGTAGGTAATGCTTAACTTACGTACAGGTAGTGTAACTCAAAACAGTGGTAGGTCGGGAATGGACAGAAAAGTCCTTGAGACGGAAATATCTCAAAAACCTCTTGGAGCTGGTCAGGAACGGTCATGTGGTTCAAGGAAAGAGATTAAAAGCCGGCAAATGCACTGGAATGACTGAGTTTTTCTCGGTTTTATTCAACAAATCTGTGGACAGACACGGCCTTTGTTATGATGTCGGAGTCGGTGATTGGTTTATGCTGGATGGGGCTCTGGGTGTATTGTTTTTCAACCTAAGGTGGGGACGGAATACAGAAAGCACTACTTCACCAGAACCTTTTCAAAAAATGTAAAATTTAAGACTCGTCCTCATAAGTATTCGATTATTATTAAATTAATACTTTACTACTTTAAAATAGGGCTAGCTTTGAGCTATTTTAAGTGAGAGGCAAAATGGTATAACAACTTTTCTACTTTTTCAAAAATATAAAGCACACATGCGATTGTTTTTCGGCATTACTCGATTGTTCCTTAATTACCACTTTTTACTTCAAAATTGGCACAGATGTGAACAATTTTCAAATGGAGGGTGGTGGTGGTTGCAGGCGATAATATATATATATATATATATATATATATATATATATATATATATATATATATATATATATATATATATATATATATATATATATATATATATATATATATATATATATATATATATATATATATATATATATATATATATATATATATATATATATGACACACACACACACACACACACACACACACACACATATGTGATAGGAAATGTTTCAAAATTTTGGTGTTTACGAGGTGCGTCATAAAAGTGTGGTATTAACAAACTTTTTCCAAAGTGTTTTATTCTCCCACAAGTCAACCTTTACTCAGAGTGGTAGCAAAATTGAAGGCGATTACCGTCCACACATAAAAGTGGTGAAAGCACAACTCCTCAAAACATGTGATGATATTTTAATTGCCATAACTGCCAATAAGGCTCCTGTGGTTTAAGCTATTGACGGAAGCCAGGTACAACCAAAAAAGGGATACCAAGACAGAAGAATGTCGGCGTATTGTAAAGACAGCAGCGACAATCGTTATAGAAGATTCGCTCTAGGGTCAACGAGACAACACATTATCCTCCATTAGGTAATTTTTTTTAAGATACCTGAAACTTTTCCTCTGATCTGATTTTGAAAAATAACCGTGCGTCTTTTGAGAAATGGAAGAAAAAAGGCATTGCTTTCGTATATTCCACAATTGCCGCAGCAAGGTAGAAATCTTTCTTATCGTCATTACAGGTCGGAGTAGCAGCATTTTTGTTTCAAAGGTATGGATCTTGGCGATTAATAGATACATTATCATCTCTCGGATTTTGCTCCAAAGCAATGCTGTTTGAAGTTCCAGCTATAATGGGCTCACCGTTGGATATCGATGATGCCGCTTTCACAATTTGTTTTCGATAACGCTGATTTCAACACGCAGACATTAGATAGTCACAACACTTTTCATGCGATGGGCGGTATTCTTGTATGACCCTTAGAAATTCTATCACTCCCGATCAAAGTATTCAACGATTAAAGCAAATGCTGTCTCCAAAAGTCGTAGGTAGATTTCGTACCATTGCAACGATACGGACTTGAAAACAATAAAGATTCAAAACCTCGGTAGCATTCGTGTGGTTTCGAAAGTGATTATGCCGTCCGGTTCGGACTTAATGTGGCTGCATGTAAAATGGGTTGACCTGTTTGACATACCTGGATGGAGTGGATTCATGGAACAAGCGACAACGAAACTCCCCTTCGCAAAATCATTTGTAGGATGCTTGCCCTTCATTAATGCTTCTCCGAGTGATTATGACACAATTTTGACTTCTTTCCTATCTGCTTCTGAAAAATGTGAGTCATTACATCAGCATACTTGTTTCGTTACATTTGACCATCCGCTGTATTTCAAAGCGCAGGAAATCACTTCCTCGTGTGACGAGGACTCCAAATTGAGTAATGTTGTCGTAAGACTCGGTGGATTCCATTTGTTAATATCGTTCATGGGATCTATCGGGTACGTAATGACTGAAATCGGATTAAAAGAGCTCTTTAATACTATTTACGCATTGAACTCAATTGAAAAAATTATGGCGGGGCACGCGTATTCACGTGCAGTAAGAAGGTACATGCTGACTCATCTTTAAATTTCTAAAATTGTCCTACAATCAATAGATTTCACACCCCATCTAAGTGCAGAGTTAGAAAGAATTTTATACAATTTCGATAGGTCAGTCGTACTCTTGTCGGACCAGGAAGAATGCTGCAAAGAACTTGCTCAGAAATTTCAGAATGAACTGGTTAAATTTGAACAACGTGGCGCTACAGCGAAATTATGGGTGCAATATTTCCGGATGGTTACACTTGTAAAATAATTCATCGAGGTAGAAAGAATGGGCTACTGGCATTTACATCTTGACACTGTCCATGCCAGTGACCACTTCTTATACGCATAATATTGCCATTTGTATTTGAAAGATATGCTTGATTTGAAGGAAAGAATGACATCTGAAGAATACGAACGTTTCACAACTAAAAGATATTTTACAGTTAGACGTTCCGACAAATTTTGGTGCGGTACGTGGTCAGATGACAATGGATGATGAAGGCATGCGCAAATGTATTAAATCTTCTATGTATAAGACATCTGAGCAACATTATGGAGATATAAATTTTGAAAATACCATGTGTATTATCGATGACGGATACTTATTATACCGAGTCATTTGGCATCGAGGTGCATCGTTTTCATCGTTCGATCGAACTATACATCCAATGCCATTATCGTATCTGACGGATATCCGGAATGTGTAGCAAACCACAGCACGAAATATGCGGAGCGATCCTGACGATTACGAAAAACTGCATCAGTAGACATACCTTTTGGCAAGACAATGATACCAACTGTGTCACAAAATAAATTTCTGGGCAATGATGCAAACAGAACCGCCTCATTGGAATGTTGAAGACAACATTTGAAGCCTAGAGCTTCATGTTCCAACAAGCCACCGATTATGCAGATACGCTAATAAGCAATGTCGCAATAAGCGTTTCATCGGCATTTGATTTCGTAATAGTTGTCTGCGAAGATGTAGATCTTCAAACATATATATGCTCAAACCAGGAAAATGAAAAATTTCGCAACGAATATATTCAACGAAACGTATCATAGATAAAATAGCCTCATATCATAATTTACCCTTGCATGCCTTCAATAGGTGTGATACAACATCCGCATTATTAAAAAAGGAAAAATGAAATCTATTAATGTACTCCGAAAAAATCCAGATTTAAACGAGGTTATCCAGGTACTCAAACATCCAAATACTGACACAGAGATCATTGCTAAAGCTGGAGAACGCTTGCTTCTTGAATTATACAGTTAAAGTAATGTGAAAAGTAAAGAAGTATGTGTTTCAACAACTATAGATATTCCTGCTTCACAACATCAGCACATACAAGTAAATTTAATATTGCGTCGCGACCACCAACAGAAGCAGCAGCACGATAACATTTGTTCAGAACGTATCACCAGATTCAGCAGTCGTATGGGAATGAACAAAATGCAGAGCTATGGGAATGGAAAAGAAACAAGAACTGGCAAATGCCTGTCACCACACTAGCGCCCCCAGTTCCAGAAAACTTGTTAAAAATTATTTCTTGCAAACGACAAAAGGGATGTCAGGAAGCCTGTGTATACAGAAAGCCTGGGTTAAAGTGCTCCGTTATATGCACGAATTTTGTAGTGGTACCTGTGATAACTCGCAAGGAACATGACGAGATAGCGATGAAGAGGAACAAACAGAGATTATTTTCGAGCAAACATATGATGAAATCGAAAACTTGCGATGAAACTGATAATCCCATCGCGGATGCTTTGGAAGAAATTTCGGTCTGTGACGTTTCGATCAGTACTAAAGACAATGAACTGGCAACACCTAGTTCATCAAGAAGAGCGAAATTTTGGAATAGTGAATTGAATGTGGATTAGGCCTACTGAGAATACGACGATAAAAAACACGTCGTTTACTCTACCTCAACGTGGTGTGGAAATTAGTTTTTTTGGCCAAAACGCGTGTTGAAGTACGGTGCTGGTACGCCAAATCTATTGAAAAACAACAAAACATTCAATAATCGCCGAGAAAAATAAAAAAAAGAATTCATAGAAAAACAGTCCAAATTAGTTGGAGTAGCTCAAACGCAAGTCATTTTATAACAAACTTTTTACGTTTATAATAAAATTTACGTATATGTAGGCAATTAACGTGCATCTCGTGCTGCGTGTGTTGCATATCTAGTTGCATAAAAACATGCAATTTAATTTTTGCTTAATTAAAGCTCGTACGCATTTTGGTTGAGTGAAGAAGGTGGATGCAGTATACCATTGTTTCTTTGTTAATTTTTTTATAAAGTGCCATATAATTGTATGGTAAGTTGAAAAAAAACTATTATGTTAAAGTTTGAGACGTTTGCTTTTTTCAGGCACTTTTTATTTTTTAAAATTTACTTTAATTTCACTTTTACCGATACTTTTCACGCGTTATATACATCTGCGCAATTAATTATTTTACTGTTGATTCAATTTACGGTATTAGTACTATTAATCAAGAACTTATTCATTTGGAAATTACAAAGCATACAAATCCAGATTTATTTCAACATGAAGTAGTATTACCCATCAATTTTCCAAAACGCTGACTCAGCATATGCATCCATTTTCGTTATCTACAGTGTGACCAAAAATAAGGTATTCTTACTCCATTAATCACTTGCAACATTAATTACGCACAACATTAATAATTATTCATTAGTTTTTTAACGTTACTAACCCTAGGTTTAAGTATTTCTCTTCATAATTAATAATAGGTTGTGTTAATAAAACTTGTTGTTGGAGAATTTTCTTTTAACTTTATTGTACTTATAATGGTTTACTTGTTTATCCCATATTTAAAAACAAGTTGGAATCCAAGTATTTAATTATAGTTTCAGGAAGAAGCAACCCCGATTTTAAAGCGAACATATCTAGGTGCATGTAAATATTTTTTGGTTAATAAGGCATGGGTGTAGAGGTATACGTAATAGAACTTTAAAATTTGTACACTATTAAAAGGTTATTTACAATTTTATGAATTGTTCAAAATGTTTACCATTTCTTTCCAAACAATAAAAAAGACGTTGATGAAATTCCTCGCGCACTTTTTGAAAAGTTTTTGGCCTGGTAGCCCTACACGCAGGTGTTATACGATTCTTTAAATCTTGAATGCTTAGTGGTGTTTTCCATTCCACTTTATATCTACCCACCATGGAATGTGATTTTCAACCAGTCTCGTACAGGTCCTGCGTCGTGCGCAAGTGCACCATTTTGTTGAAAGTGTGTTAGCTCTTCTTGGAGTAAAGGATTTCCGTGGTGATCTATTTGATTTTCTAAAAATTCGGTGATCAGTACGTCAACTGTGTCCCAAAGCACATCTAGATACACCTCCTCGGTAAGAGATGTTACCTAAAATCCCTGCCCAAACATTTATTTTCTGGGGGTATTGCGTATGACCTTCCCGGAATAGATGGGGATTTTCATCTAACCAGTAACAACAATTTTGCTTGTTCATTTGACCATTTAGGAAAAAAGTACACTTATCGAAGAAGCAAATATTTCTTAATAGATTGGGTGATCTATTAATCCGTTCTGACATTATTTCGCAAAATAGAATTCTTCGATCCGGGTCATCTTCGTATAGTTCTTGAAGTTTTTGCAATTTATAGGGATGGAACTTATGTAATTTTGTAACCTTATGTATTGAGCCCATCGATGTTCCATTTTCTTGTGAAATTTTTCTGCCCCAAAATAACACTTCAATCTGAGCTGATCCGGGTTGTTTAAACTTTTTCACAAGTTGTAGCACATAAACGTGCGAAACATGTTTATTTGAATGCCTACCGTTAAATGTTTGCGCTGTCTTTCGCGCACATTCATTTTTTGCATCATAAATGAAAATCATTTCAACTATTTCTTCTGTAGAATAAACCATTTTGTCTTAAATAATAGCACAATAGTAAAATTGGGTTTAGTAATGTTCAAACTACAACAAACAATAGGTTACTTCAGTTTTGAAATTTATCAAACACGCAAGTAAATCACAGTCCACTCTGAGGTTCTGTCAACTGAGTGATGTTTGACTCAGTTGGCATTAACACGTTAAGCGCCACCACTACAAAAAAAATTTTGGTTGTGGCCACCGGGTTAAATGTTATTTTTTCAATTAAAAGTATCTTATTTAACTATCCGGCTATAATTTTTCTCAAATATATAATAATTTTTTGAGAAAAAATACATGCGGCCCACAGGGATAAAAAGTAGCCTTTGGCCACTTGTATTGTAACTGATACATGTATATTCGTGTCAAATCGTGTTTTGGCCCGATTGCATCATGCATTCACACCATTGTTTACTCAGTCGAAGTAGGTGTTCGGAAGGATATACATTTAATTTGTAATATTTATTGGGTATTTATTGATAAATGCCTATTGTTTACATAAAAAAGTAACCAAGAAAAGAATGTCAATAACCAAATACAAGGAAATGGCAGTTTCACAGTTATTAGAAGAGATCTGTCCACAAACACCCAAACTTAGACACACCGATGAAAATCATACCTTGGTACATGATGCCAAAAGAAGCAGATGCGTAGGATGCTACGAAAATCTCAAAAAAAGATCATGATTGGCGTTACGCTCAATCTAAAGCTTCACAAACTCATACCAAATGTACCAGTTGCGAAAAATATTATTGCCTGCTATGTTTCTCTTTTACCCACAAATTGGAAGAATATTAATATTTGGCAACTTGAATTATTTTTTTGTTCAATATATGTTGCTTTCAGAATAAATGTATTATTTAAAAATAACTGTCCTGCATCTTTAAGAAAATTACTTTTTTTTATGTAAACAGATAAAGATAATAAAAAAATTTATATGAAAATATCTGTATATTCTTTTCACAAAATTTACTAAAAATTTATTGGCCAAAACATATTTTTGATTTCACGGGCCATGAATATGTTGCTCCATTGTATCGTTTTAGATACAGCTAGCCGAAAATAAGAGTAAGTCGATGTATCAACTCGGATCCAGGTAGCCCACTGGTACAAAAGTCTCTGTATCCGTATTGATACAAATGGCGCTTAAGGTGTTAAAAACATGTTTTTTCACGTACCATTAAAATGACACAAGTGTAAGAATAAGTTTGATTTTGGACAACATTCAAACTACGTGAAACAAATATTTTTTTTCAATGTTGATGTTTATTAAATACGTAATAAAATACCTATTTAACATTTAACTATTAAAGAAAATAAATAAAATAAGTTTTTCGCAACCGAGTGGTTTTTGGCCCATAACTTTTTCACATCTCACCTAATTTTCAAAAGGAATGCACTGGTGTTTTTTTTATGATTGTGGACCTGAACAGGATAAATTTGGCCTATCGTGCTAAAGCACTCAGGAACACTTAAGAAGAAGGATAGAGGGATAATGAATTGCCAATAGGTGCCTATGAACAGCTACCTTAAATTTTCTCATGTCATAAGTGAGAGGAAAGCAGGAACTAGGGAGATCATTCCAGAGTTTAGAAGCCGTGTAGAAAAATGTGGATTGCGCCCGTTTGGTACGACAAGTGGAGATTTGTACTGTATACTGATAATGTGACTGAGCGAACCGAGTGTTTCTCGCAAAGATAGCCCGAGATGGTATCAAAGAATATAATTCAGCAGCACAATAGCCGTTGTAATAACGATAATACAAAGAAACTGAAACCATCCTTCTATGCTCAATGGACTGTATGTGAGAAGTTAAGGACGGGTCATTTATAAGCCTAATCGGTCTCTTTTGAATACGATCAACGATATAGAGAGCGTATTGGGGAGCATGTTACGGTAACTTTCAATGGCAACAAAATTTAAAATGCAAGGGCTCGGTGGCTCAGTACAAGTAGGCAAACATTGGGGGTGGGCTAGTAAACCTAGAATTTTAAGTATGATGTTGTGAGCAATAATTGAGTAAAGAATAGTTAAGAGAATGGACGCCACGTATTTCTTGGGTAATTGTCGTTATAGTTATAGCTTCTAGTTCGAAATACGAAGAACTAATAAATAAATAAGCAAAATGGGGTTAAATAAATTATAATGAACTTCAAAATAAATGGTAACATGAATATATAAATTCGACAAATAAGAGGGGTACCCGTAGGGGTAGATTGTAATACAAAGGTTGAGTTAAATATTGAGTTAATATAACAAGAATGATTGAATTCAATTTACCTTATATGAACTTTTAAGCAAAATGTGCAAAATCAGTTACGTTACCGATCCAAAATATTCAGGATTTGCAAGCGATTAAGTACATCAATAATCTTACCTGAATAACTCTCCTTCGGTGTCGTTTCCTTGCGCAAGTAACGTCGGCCGAAACAATACGAGCTAGATGAAAAAACATTAACGAATCGGACCATAAGCAATAGGTTGGTCCGAGAAATGAATACGTTAATTACTTAATGATTATCGACAGGTTCGAATACTGGAGTTAAGACAATAAATTATGTTTGAATAGGCAAGCAAGTAGTTCAAGGTAAATGTGATTTACAAATTTAGTAACAATTCAAGCTTAGGAATATGAATTTAGAATAGAAATAAATAGGCAAATAGTTACAATTTTGGCGGGGCAAGTTACTTAATAGTTGAATAGTAAATAATTAGCAATCTTGAGGTCAAAGGACTGCAGTTTTACTGGTTG
Organism: Vesta saturnalis; assembly: GCA_036346205.1. Taxonomy (NCBI): domain Eukaryota; kingdom Metazoa; phylum Arthropoda; class Insecta; order Coleoptera; family Lampyridae; genus Vesta; species Vesta saturnalis. Next base: position 54,011 of record JARFJB010002342.1, on the reverse strand, counting down.
TAGTTCGTTGAAACTGAATTTCTTCGGTCGAAGCGTGAATCGATGGAAAATTAAGATGGCAGCGGCGTTGTTGGATGATGCCGGCGTTGGATGACGTAGCGAAGTAGTAGAAAAGTAGATAAAACACGTAGTAAAACGCTATGGAAGAGAATAGGACATTAGGTGACGAAATTATACAAAAAGGAGTATTGGCCTTGTGAGCTGGTAGCCACAAGCGTTTAAGTAGATATTAAGAGAACAACACTCTTGAATGCTTTAAAGACGTAAATATCACGTTAATTAAGTGACGAGAACTAGCAGAAGGTTCAGGCACAAAACTATTTGGTCGTTGAACGATAAATCCGGAAATATCCTTTTTTATAAGAAAATCGCGTCAAACGAATAGCGGTTCAAGTGAGTAGCGAATTAACAATTTTCTAGGCACACTAACGGACAGGAAACAAAAACTAAAAAAAAACGGAAACAAGGGTTCGAGACTAACGAACACAATTGCACCAATAGGAATTAAGTAAAATGTATTTGTACGCCATCCGACGGTAAAAGTAAAAACGAATGATTCCATAGAGTAGAGATTATAGAAATGTAACTAATTTATATAAGAGAACATAACAAGCACTAACCCAGAGGTAAGAATTGTATTCCAGATGAGGCCGAATTTGGGCCTTATACAGCAGAATGAGTTGTCGAGAGGTAAAGTACTGCTGTGTTGATAATGAAAGGGGCTTTCAAATGATGTATAACAAATGGGGTCATTGCGTTGAGATTTTAAAATTGGGGTTGCTACGGGTTGCAGGGTTGAACATAACTCCTTGACTGTCAAAAATGTTCCCCCCTAAAACAAAAATTGATCTGTCCCGGTGATTATTGAATGTTTTGTTGTTTCTGAATTATAGGAGGTGGTAAGTTTTAAAATGAACACAGTGTATAAATGTTATTATCGTGAAATGAATCAGAAAGGAGATATTGTTAAAAAATTGCTTTTATGCGCCATTTTTGTAATATGGCGGCGCGAGCGGCAAAAATACGAGGTGGAAAAGTTGAAATTCAGAAGAGCACATCTAAATCTATAAAATTACCCATTTTAAAAACTTCCGGTTTCCAGGTAAAACTACCAAATGACTATTATTTTATTCGTTAAGAAATTATAAAATCTTGTTAAGCTTTAAATTCACGTTAGTTACGTAAAACTAATGATTCAATGTTTTTTACGTGTGAAGGAAATTCACAAATAAGTTAATATGCGGTAAATTAAACATTATTTAATAAAGTTCGATATTGATTTTTAGTAAAGTAACAGATTTTTGAGTCTTAGTGGTCGACTAGGACGTCTTTATCTGTTGGTAGCGCCGGGTGTGTGGTATAGATTTTTCAGCTAGATTAATTAAATTCGCAAACAGTAGGCTTCTATTAAAAAGTTTTAAAGGATATTAAAGCAGCTAACACATAATCTAATCCTTTTACCCATTTTCTAGAAAATTAGTTAATTTCACGAGCTAAAAATATTCAGTTAATTTCGTACAAATCTTGTTAACCGTTAGTGATTACTTTTTTTCAATTTTATCTCATTAACCAGTTCAATGGCTTGGATGAGATGAAGAAGAAGAACTGTAAGTAAGTAAGTTTTAAGCTTTTTTTTATAGTTATGATGCTAATAAAATAGTACTTTTAAATTTAAATGCATTAACAAAGGGATTTCGCGATGACTGATAATCAAAATGTGCGAGTTTCATGTCCCAAGAGCAATTAGTTAAGTGAATGAGCAACATTCGCGTGTCTATTAAGTAGATACAGTCTATGACCCCATCGTACCAAAATGGCTATCCCGAACAAAGACCACACAAAACTGGGTCGATAAATCATAATAAAATGCACAGTTGTCTATTAGCGTAATTTGTCTATGATTTTTTTTTGACATGGTGTTCAACTATCTTCATTTATCTACCGGCTTTATATACAAACCTTCATACATCACTACAAAGCTTTTCCTTCCCAAACATACATTCTTTTAGAAGTTTTCCAACTTTCTTGTTATTCTCAACTTACGCTTTTGATGTTACGTTCAAACTTTATTTATTAAGTTATACAGTAGAAATATAATTTAATAGAAAAAGACTTCTGACCTGCAAAAAGAACGAAAGAATTTTCAAATTTTAAACACAATCTTTAGGTATGTAGATTTAAAATACTAGAGACATTGTCTTTATCGCGTGTTTATGATTCATAAATAGCTTGAAAAGAGCGTCTCGGGCATTAAGAAATCCCAGGACTCTCTAAAGACGAGCTTTGAAACAATTCACTTGCGTTTAAGAATAAGGGAAACCACAAAAGGGCTAAGAGAATGGTGTTTAATAAAGACGCAGTTGTCCTTATTGGTGAAATAGCAACAAGGGACAGGTCGCAGGTGTATTTTAAGTTGTTCGTCTTCCCTAGGGACTAGCGACTGTTTCTGTATCTGCAAGTCCTACTTTGAACAGGTAAAACACTAACATAAGCAACTATACTTTATCCTTAAATTTGACATAAATATTTTTCAATATTTTCTGGATGCCTTCTTTTAGATATTCCTTGAATGGAACAAAGCAAATTAATAACGCCTTTATATTTAATTTATTAACGCAAGTTTTAAATTCTTTGCAATCGTCACCTCGCTTAAACTGTTTTTGACGAAATTCCACTGAAATATTAACAATTTTAAAATATTGAAACACGTAAATATTTATTAAAATTATACGGTTATCGAGTCAACAATTCTAATTTTTTAACGGAAATTGAACTTTTTTAAATTCTAGCAGAAATTCCAAACTCTTTTTCTATAAAATTAGTAACACTGTTAAAGGAAAATGTCTATCAGACTTTAGGAATTTCTGCTATCCTGAAATTTAAATCCGGAGTTTATTTAAATTTTAAATACATTTTATTTATAAAGAATTCTAAGCGTAATTTGCTGCAAAAATCTAGAAATTTATTCTTATCAACATATGTCAAATACAACGTTTCGGAGACTTGACCTTTCCTCATCATGCTCATTATCTCTGTCTAAATCGCAAATCTGTTTAGGAGCCAGGTGCTTAAATCACTGAACCAATGAAGTAGTAGAACCAATGATAGTGCTCTTTATTTGAAGCGCGGTAAGTATATATCTTTTAAATGGAACTACATAATAATCAGACCAAAATACGTATTTTTGCCTTTTTGCATTTCTTGCTACAACCCATTGTTTTTGGAATATTTCACTTAAAAGGTTGAATATGATATGTAGCGCACCAATTTCGTAAGATTATTTTGACGCACAGAGTATATGCAGACGTGTGTTGTGTTATAATTCGAAGGATATAAACACTAATTTTATTATAAATTATTTATTGTATGATTATGACTACTAGTCGGAACTATAAGAGTTATAACAACCTTTACAAGAATTTGCTAACTTATTTATAATTGAATAATACATTTAACTGTCATTATTATTTGAAGGTGTTTTTATGAAAGTAATGAAAGTAAGGGTAGCGGGTAGAAACTTCTTTATGATCCCGATAGAGAATAGATCTACTACAGGAATAGCGATCCTGCCCTCGTAAGCTCTTGATCACTCCTTAAGTCCAAGAACCAAGGAAGATCAAGTCCCTAACCTAAATCCTTTCCAACCCCTTCTTCCTAATCCTTACAACATCCTAACCATCTTCCAACCCGTCTGGCCAGCGTGGAAGATTATGGCCAAAAACACCCTATCTTTATGGCGAGTATGAAAACATACGAAATACCCCAGGTGGGTAGGAAAATTTCCAAATCCCACACCTTAAACAAGGTCTGCCTCAAGGATTCTGGGGGAGGCAACTACTCGCAGGAACAAACACAGAAGCATCCTAAACTAAAACAAACACCCCGAGCATTGCACATAATTACATATAATGTAAGAACGTTATCAACGGAACAAAAAATAATAGAATTAGAAGAAGATTTGAAACAAGTCAAATGGGATATTGTAGGAATTGGAGAAGTGAGAAGAAAAGCAGAAGAGCAAATTAAGTTAAAGTCAGGCAACATATTTCATTACATGGGCGAAGAAGATAATACAACAGGGGGAGTAGGCCTATTCATTCACAAAAGACAAGTCAATAACATTCAGAGCATTGCTTGCATAACACCAAGAGTAATGTACGTAAACATAAGACTTAACAGAAGATATGCCCTAAAATAATCCAGGTATACGCTCCAACAAGCAACCATAGTGACGAAGAAATCCTAACCTTTTATGAAGACATCGAAAAGCCAAAAACAAGAACCAACTTATTACAACCTACTAATTGGAGATTTCAATGCCAAACTTGGAAAGAAAAAGATGAACATGAGTTAGCAATCGGAAATTTCGGAATAGACGAAAGAAATAAACGCGGCGAAATGCTAATAAATTTCATGCTACAACACAAAATGTATGCAATGAATACATTTTTTAGAAAAAAGAAACATAGAAAGTGGACTTGGGCAAGCCCGGATGGAGTAACCAAAAATGAGATCGATTTCATCATTTCAGACAAAAAACAGATAGTTAAAGATGTAAGTGTTTTAAACAAAGTATCAGTAGGAAGCGATCACAGAGCAGTCAGAGCTAAAGTGAAAATCAACTTACGGAAAGAAAGAGCAAAAATGATCAATAAAGGGAAGAACACCACCTGGAGCCCACCAGAACAACCAAAAGCATACATTGATAACATCAATAAACTTCTAGAAAATGACTCAGAAAGAAACTTAAACATAAATGAACATAATAAAAAGATAGTAAATGCAATTGAAACAGCAACGTCCAAGTTTTGCAAAAGAAGCATCACAAACGAAAAACTCAGGAAAATACAAAAATTCTAATGAAAGAACGAAGAAACCTGAAAGGAAGCGCCAAAGCAAATGGCGAAGAATACAGAAGATTAAATAAGGCCATCTCAAAAGAAATTAGAAAAGATATAAGGAAACACAATACCGAAATAATAACGAAAACAATAGAAGAAAATAAAAGCCTGAAAGTAATGAGAAAAAAGCTTACAGAAGGCAAAGAGAAATATGTAAATTGAGAGATGAACACGGGATTATGAAAACAAACAGACAAGAAATACTCAAAGCGGCCGAAAATTTTTACAAAGATCTGTACACTAGTAAAAAACCACAACATGAGAAACCAGTAGTCAAAACGCTGATAAACCAAGGATCGGAAACACTCCTACCTATTACGTTATCGGAAGTAAGAGCAGCAATAGGCGAAATGAAAATCATCGGTCACCTGGAGATGATGGAATAGTTATCGAAGCGATAAAAGCTGGAGGAGAATGTCTCATAAGCTCTCTAAAAGAATTGTTTAATAAATGTTTGGAACAAGGAACCATACCTAGTGGCTGGAAAAATGCAGTGATAATACTGTTATATAAGAGAGGAGATATTACAAAATTAACTAATTATAGGCCTGTCAGCCTCTTGACACATATGTATAAGCTGTTTATGAAAATTTTAACAAAGAGATTGACACCTAAGCTGGATTTCTACCAATCCAAGGAACAGGCGGGGTTTAGAGCGGGATATGGCACAAACGACCACTTACAAACTATAAAGATCTTGATCAAAAAGTGTATCGAATACAATATGCCATTAGTTCTGATCTTCATAGATTTCGAGAAGGCTTTCGACACGGTGGAACTGGAAGCAATATTGGAAGCACTTAATCAAAGCCGAATAGACTATAGATATACGTCATTAATTAGAAATATCTATAGAAACGCTACATCAAATGTAAAGGTGTATGAAGACTCTGAAAAATTTAATATAGAACGTGGCGTAAGACAAGGGGATAACATCTCACCCAAACTATTTACGGCGGCTTTAGAACTTGTATTTAAAAACACAGAATGGCAAGATGTCGGTGTCAACATCGATAGACAAAGACTAAACCACTTACGATTCGCCGTTGATATTATATTGATTTCGGATAACTTACAAGATGCAACCTTTATGACCAAGACACTAAAAGACTCCTCTGAAAAAATAGGACTAAAAATAAACTTCGGAAAAACAAAGGTCATGACAAATTTGGTAATGAGCGACAACATAAACATTGACAACAACACCATACAGCAAGTACATACATATAAATATCTAGGACACGAACTTAAAATTGGGAGAGACAACCAAACACACGAAATAAACAGACGAATTGGTCTGACCTGGGCAGCTTTTGGCAAGCTGAATTACATTCTAAGATCAAATGTCCCAATGTGTTTAAAAGAAAAGTGTACAACCAGTGCGTCTTGCCAGTGCAAACATATGGAGCGGAAACTTTGACATTAACAAAAAATCAGCTAATAAGTTAAGAATAACACAACGAGCCATGGAGCGTGCAATGCTGGGCGTAAGCCTCAGAGAACACATAACAAATGAGGAAATTCGAAGAAAGTCAGGAGTCCAAGACGTCATTGAAAGAATCACAACGCTGAAGTGGAACTGGGCGGGTCATCTAGCGAGAATTCGAGATGGTCGGTGGACCAAACACATTATGGAGTGGAGGCCCAGAGAGACCAAACGAAGTCAAGGAAGACCACCGACGAGATGGACTGATGACCTGAAACGGATAGTAGGAAATTGGATGCGAGAGGCACAAGAACGACGCAACTGGAAAAGCTTAGGGGAGGCCTATGTCCAGCAGTGGACGCAAATGGCTGTATGATGATGATGAATGAAAGTTCAAATTGTTAGTAAAGTACCTAATTATCCTTGTGTGGTGTAAAAACCATAATTCCTCCCTCCTTAAGTCTGAATGTCCTCATTCAGTTTTGGATACAATTCAGTTTCTGGAAGGAAAGACACTTCTTGATCTTTAACGTGTTCCTTGGTATTCTTAATCCTAATGATTTCTCTAGTTTTACACAGAAGTTCTACAATACGTAGTCTAAGTTTTATAATAATAATGATAAGTAGAGAGCAGATTTTATGCAAACTGCATATTGCTTATATTTTATAGTACCACCCACGCGTTTCGGTTTTTATACAAATTGCATTAATTATAATTATTTGGCACTAATTAGTTTTTGCATATTTTGCATATTTGGTCAAATATTGCATATTTGGCCAAATACTGCATATTTTGATGTTTTACGCATATTTTGCACTTTTTTTGCATAATTTAACTTTTTTTTTTTCAATTTTAGCGTTGAAACTCAGGTTATGAAATATTTTCGGGGCTCTTGTTTTATGTTAGAAATTTTTATATCCCTTTAAAATGACAACTATCCTAAATCCTAATACTTCCGGATTGCAAAGAGGTAATACGATTTTTTGTTGAGTGCTTCTTAAATTTTTGTATGGAAAGAGTTGATGAGTAAAATATACATAGTTAATCCCTAACATCCAAATCACCTTGCTTAGTGGAAAAACCCTATTTTAAAATAAGAATGATATTGCCCATTCCGTTTTAAAACGTGCAAGTGAACAGTAGTGCAGACTGCAGAATTTAATTTTGGAATTATATTTAACATGCCAAAAGTAAAGAATAATTTAGCAAGATAAACAATCCGATATGGATAAAAAATGTTTGACCATGGAAGGACAATCCGAATGACTGTTTGTAAAAGTGTTTTGTAACACTGGTTGCATAGTGAAAAGGGTATAGTCGACAACTTATTTCAAATGCATGTTTTATAAGATACGAATTTTAGAACACTGAAACATCAGGTTATTAAAGGGACTGTTTAGTCGCATGAGTCAGAATTCATTTGTATTATAAGTGTTTTGAACTTTCTAAAGTTGATCGGCTTATCAGTATTTAAATGCAACGATTTTATTATAGAAACGTCGAAGAATTCATTTGTATAGAATCATTAGATGAAACTAATCGTTAATGTTATGAAGATTTATTTTAAATTGGGAATATTGTTTAGATCGATCAACAAAATCCCAAATTACGCAACACATTGAGACCGCTCTGCATAAGGGAAAATTAGAAACACAGAAGAAAACCAACTCTCTAAACATTTCTGCGAGAATCTTTACGTGATGAAACATCCAAAAGAAACGACCAAGAAGAATTCAATTTTGAATTATGCAGTGCTCTAGTTAAGGCTAACATTCCCTTAAAAAAGCTTCAAAACCATACTTTTAGATCTTTTTTAGAAAAAATTAGTAACAAGCAAGTGCCAGATGAAAGCACACTTAGAAAAAATTATGTTAATGGGGTATATTTTGAAACCATGCTACATATAAAAGAAATAAATATATTTATTTCATAGTAGATGAAACTACAGATTGTCGTGGACGTTATGTTGCAAATTTAATGTTAGGTTATTTAAGCGAAGAACAACCTGCCAAATCATATTTGATTTCTTGTAAAGTACTTGATAAAACCAATAATGCAACAATAGTTAGATTTGTAAATGAGACTTTCATGCAGTTTTTTGTTTCCGATATTGTTCCAACAGATAAAATTGTTTTGATGCTTTCTGATGCCGCGCCATATATGGTAAAGGCTGGCCAACAATGGAAGGTATTATACGAAAATTTAATTCAAGTAACATGTTTGGCTCGTGGTATAAATAGAGTAGCCGAAGCAATTCGAAATGAATTTCCTTTAGTAAATAGTTTAATAAGTAGCGTAAAGAAAGTGTTTGTAAAGGCGCCGACACGAGTACAGTTATGCAGAAAAAAACTACCTAACATTTCTCTACCACCAGAACGTGTAATTACGCGTTGGGGAACGTGGCTAAATGCTGCTCTTTTTTATGTAGAAAATTTGGAAAAAATTAAGGAATTAATTTTAGATTTGTCTGATAATTCAAGTGCTTATATCAATAAAGCGCAATCGGTTTTAAAGAAATCAGAACTGCGCAATCAATTAGCATTTTATAAAAGCACATTATTATTTTGTAAGCGGGACTATTTGTAAATTGGAAACGGAAGCATTGTCACTTAACGCATCGATAGAACTAGTAAATAATATTCAAAAATTAATTTATACTGCCCCAGGAAATACTGGCAAAATTATTTTAAATAAATTTAAAGAAATTATACAAAAAAATAGTGGTTATCAGCTGTTAACAAAAATTAACAAAATTTTAACTCTGGACGAAAATCGGGAAGATCTGGATGTACAATTAGATTTGTCCATATTAACCGCATTTAAAAATTCACCTATAACGTCTGTAGACGTGGAAAAAAGTTTTTCCACCTATAAATATATACTTTCAAAATTTTCTACCAGAAAATATAGAAAAGCATATAATTATAAATTGTTTTGCAAATCAACGCAATGAAGCATAGGAGTATTAAGTGCCCATAATTTAAAATTTATAATACCATATGAACACAAATTATTTAGATAAAGGGTGGCCACGGTAAACAAAATCACTGTCTTTGATAGGTTCAGCTTGTTGTTGGTTCTACATTAAATGTCCGTTTTGATTTGAATCAATCATGCAACGTACGTTCAGAATTCCAAAGCCACCCTTTATCTAAATAATTTTTGTTCATATATAAGTATATTATATTATTATTAAATTTTATTTATTGTATTATTATGTTATTAATAAAGTTTCACATTTTTATTGGTAGTTTATTTTGCATATTTCGAAAAATAATGCATATTTTCTGCATATTTTACAATTTTTAAGTGCATATATATATGCACATATTTTGGCATTTTATAATGCATAAAATCCGCTCTCTAATGATAAGTGTAATTAATATTAGTAACATGACTAAGGATATAGAGTAATGAGTCGTATGAAGCAGTGGATGTAGGTGCGTTGGGATGCTATTTATTCTTTCGATGTCTCTTCTTAATTCTTCTGGATTATTAAAACTGTAAGAGTGTAGAATTGCTGTATGACGTGGTATTAAGGGTTGTTCCATGAAGGGTTCTATGCTGATATTAAATGTCGGTACTGTGTTATCTAAAATGAGGTTGCCAATGCTTATGCGACAATTTGATGATATTACTTGATTTTCGTTAATTAAGGTTCTAAAAATTTCTCCTTTGCAATCTTCTATGACTTCTCGTTCGTTTTTAGATGAATATAAGATTTGCTGGTTTTCTAGTTGTATAACGATTTCGTAGTCGTTGCTTACATGGGAAGTGAGGCATTTGTTCGCTTCTGCAATGGTGCAATTATCCTATATGAAGTGTTTCTTCGAGCATAAGGAAATGTCTTCAATTCTTCTGCATTGTTCGGAGGTTCAATAGACATTTTTATTGATGTTTACAATGAATTTTGCAGGAGGCATGAGTATTGTTTTATCGGAATTTGGTAACGGGAATATTCGTGAATATTGTGCTTTAAAAGGATTTAGGATAGGTATTTTGAAGAGGAATGTTATTGTTTTATTTATTCCAATTATGGAGATTTTTGAAAATTGTAAAATTTTGAATAAATGAATGTCATCTAAGGGTAATAATTGCTCCGCAGAGTAATGATTTTTTAAATGTTTTTCAATGATTAGTAATTCTTTATACTTGATTATTTCTAAATTCATGATATCCTTAAATGCTAAGCTAATAGTTCTTTCGATTAATTTTAATTTTTCTAGTAATGAATTTGCTTGGTAGATTTCAGTTTGCAATAACGTTCTAATATCTAGAGTAATTTTTGTATTATTTGCTAAGTCTTGAGTTTCGTTGATACTTTGATTAATGTCTTGTAAGTCTTTGGAATGTCTTTGAGTTGGATGTTTCGCGAAAGACGTAATTGCATTTATTTTTGCGATAGAAGTTTTTGATTCTTGAAAAATTTTTCACAAATTTTTATTGATGCTATTTAAATCATCTTCGTCAAGGTTTCCAGTGATAAATTTAATCGCTTTTCCTAAAATATTAACCAAGGCTCTTCTGTTCTTTTATGGTCTAGTTTACTATATGTATTTTCAATTTCGATACAAAGGATTTCCAGGTGGGAAAAGAGTTTTTTGTTAAAGGATCTGTTTTAGTTTGTGTGAATTTATGCGTAATTGATTATAACTAATTTCTATATGACTAATGTTTAGATAAAAGATAAAGTTGTGATGATGATTAACGGTCCTAGCTATCCCTAAAGTTTCTAAGAAATAACCGTTACTATTAATGGGGTGAACCTCTAGGCTCTTGTTGATAATCTTCATAAGGATTATTAATCTGGAATTAAAATGAATGTTTTAATCTTTTTATCTTTGTAGTGTCTGCAGTAGTTATTTTATTGTTTTTGTTAAACCTATGATTTTGGTTTGATTTCGATCTAGTACTTGTAAGGGTTCAAATAAGTGGTTTGTTTTTGTAACCCGGTTTCGTTGCACAAATATTGTTTGATCTGTTAAATTAGGGGTATCTTCTTTATTTTTGTTAATTTTATCAATTATTTTTGAGGCTTTATCTAAGTTTGTGTCGTATATTTCGTCGAAAAATGGAAGGACTTCGTTTTTCCGTTTTTCATTGTATTTTTCGTGAATTGTTATTTCGTGGTCAGTTGGATTTTGCTTTCCGTAAGGGCCGTATAGTAGATAAAAAGGAGAAAAACCTGTAGAAGAATGAATGGATTGGTTATAAATCGTTACTGCTGAGATTTTTTAGCTTCAGTATTCTTAATTTTTCTAATACGGTCGAATGGAATCGTTCAATGGGAGAGTTTGAGCTAGGGTTATTGACTGTAGTAAAGTGTAGTTCAATTTTATGGAGTTCGCAGAATTCTTTAACCATTTGGTTTTGAAATTCTCGGCCTTCGTCACAAACTACTTTGCGGGGTTTTTTATGGTGTGCCATAAAATGTCTAAATTTGTTAAGTAAGGTGATGCCAGTTCCGTCTTTTAATAGATAAACTTGTCCGTAACGCGAAAACAAATCTATGAGAGTTAGGAATTTAGTATTTTGAAATGTGTCCATGTGTACAATTTCAAAAAGCCTATGTGCTAACAGGGGCCCTTGAATTCTTGTTTTATAAGGATGCCTTTCGTATTTGGCTTGTAAACATTCAGAACATTTGTTGATTGATTCAGTTATTGTTGCTTCATGGTTGGCCAGTAGTATTGTAATCTTAATTGTTTGTAGGTTTCTAAAATTCCGTTGTGGGTTTCTTCGTGATATTTTTCAATGATGTCTTTCTGTTTTCCTTTATCCGCAACGTCTGTTAAAAAGGTGTTACTAATAGTTATTTTAATAGACTGATTGAACGTTTCCTTGCATATTATTGTGAATGGTCGTTCTATTTGTTTGTTTATGAAGTATATGCAGTAGGCATTATTTGGGTGGAAAGTTTCTTTTATAAATTTTTGGATGTCTTCATTCATTGCTGTATATCTTATTTTAACGCGGTAGGTTTTCTTGGTACCGAAAAGTATTGATAATTTGCATTCATATTTCTCGTGTGTGTTGAGTATTATGAAGTTATTATAAACGTTGACTGCTTGCTCTGTAATTGGAATGGTCTTTCCATCATCCGCTTCTGTTATGGAATGTATGGTTTCGTCTGATTCTTCTATTAAGTTTTGGTCGTGGATCTCAGATTGAATGATCGTATTTACGTCTTCGTCCGTTAATTCTTGAATTTCTTTGATGTTTGGAGTCAATGAACTATTGTCGTCTTTTATTACCTCGGTGTTGTTAATCTGAATTCTAGATCTGCGACGTAATTTTCCTCCCCTTTCTTATATTGGATAGAGAAATTAAACTCATCTAGCTTCAATCTCCATCTAGTTAATCTGGAGTTTGGTTCTTTAATCTTGTATAACCATACCAAAGGGTTATGATCAGTTTCAATTATAAAATTTTGGCCAAATGAATAAGGTCTGAAATGCTTTGTAGAATCAAGAATGGCTAAGAGTTCTTTCTCTATAGTAGAGCAATTCCATTCTGCTGAATTTAAGATTCTTGAATAATATCCGATTGGCGACCAGATTGAGACAGTACACTACCTATTGCTATATTCGAGGCGTCAGTTGTTAATTTGAATTGTTTTTCAAAATCAGGGTAAGTTAGTATAGGGGCGTTAGTAATGAGATCTTTACATAACTCAAATGCGGAAACATATTCGGGGTCGTGGGTGTTAATCCGGGTAGTTTTGCGTAAACATTTGGTTAGCGGGGCCACTATTTTGGCGAAATTCGAGATAAATCGACGGTAGTACCCGACAAGTCCTAGGAAGGATTTTATTTCTTTTTGGGTGCTTGGGAGTGGATAATTTTGGATAGCTTCTGTTTTAGTGGGATTCGGTTTAATTCCGTCGGGAGTTATTATATGGCCCTGAAATCCAGAATTCCGATTTGTTTAACTGAATTTCTAAATTGTATTCTATAATTTTATTGAATATCTTCTTGATGTGAATAATGTGTTCTTGTAGTGATTTTGAGAATATAACGACGTCGTCCATGTAAACGAAACAAAATTTATGTAAGTGTTCTCTCAGAATGTTGTCCATCACCCTTTGGAATGAGCTGGGGGCGTTTTTTAAACCAAATGGCGTTCGTATATACTCATAATGTCCATGGTTCACTGTGAACACTGTTTTTTGGACGGAATTCGGATGCATCTCTATTTGATGAAACCCCTGTGCTAAATCGAGTGTCGTAAAGTAACAACATTTTCCTAAACTGTCTAGTATTTCTTCTATTCTCGGGAGATATTTATTTTTGATTGTTTTGTCGTTAAGCCTTCTGTAATCTATGACCATTCTGAATTTCCTTTTTCCAGAGGAATCCATTTTCTTTGGGATGATCCAAACGGGTGAGCTGTATGGGGATCTAGACGGTTGTATAATTTTTTGGTCTAGTAGTTTTTGAATTTGATTTTGGATTTCCATCTTCATAATTTGCGCATGTCTGAACGGTTTAATGTAAACTGGTTCCTCGTCTTTAGTTCTAATTTCATGTTTGACTGAGTTGGTGAAGGTCAAATCGCATCTTGATATTCTTTAGAGTGTTAGAATATTTTTTATTTCTTCTGAATTTAAATGGTCGGTCCTAATGTTATTAGTGATGTTGAAGTTTTTTGTATCGTATCGAGGTAGATTAATAATTTCCTGTTGTATCAAAGGTTCTACATCTATTCTTTCGCTAAAATTAATTTGGGATTCGATAGGTTCCGTAAGTGGTAATGTGCAATATCCGTTTTTTGTAGTAACTATTGCCTCTGGTGTAACATAATTGTCAGTTAATTTTAAAGAAGGAAGTAAAATGTCTCCGTTTTCTATGATTGTAGGGATTTTAATAATATTGTTAATAATAGAACTTTGAATTATTATTTCTTTTGAGACATGTATAAAAAGGGATTTTTATGCGGTTAATTTCTAAAGTATTATTTGGATAATCAATTCTTGCTTGCAATTTACTAAAATCGTCACTACCGAGGAGAGCGTCAAATTTTGAATGCCACTGAACTATATGGAGATGAATAGGATCGATGATTCCGAATTCTTTTAATAAAAGAATGCATAGGTTTTGGTCCGAATAAATTTTTCCGCCAAGACCGGAAACAACAAAAGGTTTTTTATAGCTAAATTTTGAAAATTGTTTTGCTACATTAGGGTTCATTATCGAATTAGAAGCCCCGGAATCAATTAAAACTTTAAGATTTAATTTTGGTAAATAGATAAATGGTAATTTGGGTTTTGACGCGATAGAATTTAAATCTTTTATGTTAGGGGCGGATTTTGGGAGGCTTTCTCTTGAAAATTTTCTTCTTCATTAAAATAACTAATTTCTTGGGGTTCTTCAAAATACGGTGATTCGTAATTAATTTGTTCAACATCGGTTGATTCTACGCAATTTAATTCTTGAGAGATAAAGTTTGGTGGGCCGGTGGGTCGAAAATGGTTATTGAAAGGGTGATTGAATTTTTGTTGATGGGGTTGTTTTTTTGGTAGTAAATGTACTTACACCGGACATAGGTGTTGGTTTGGGTTGGTCAGGTTTTATGGTTCCGAAAACTTGCTTATTAGTAAAATATTTTTTTTCGTGGTCAATAGGTTTGTTTATTGAACCTTGGAATGATTTGAATTCGGGTTCTGTAAATGAATATTGCTGATTGGGGGTTTGAAATGGGGTATGTAAATAATTATTACGTTTAGCAGGATGTTGAGAATTGAAAGTTTTATTAACTGGGTCTGGTCTAGAGGGGAACTTTTTTATCGGTTCTCTCATATAGTCATAATAAGGTTCTTCTTGCTTTCTATTATCGTAAAACTTACATTTGTTAAGGCAATCTTCTAACGTACTTAATTCGAAATGGAGTAAAAATCTGCGATAGGATTCTAAAATACCTAATTGAAAAGTTTTTAAAGCTAATTTTTCATATTCAAATTTTTTATAAAGTTTAAAATTTTTGTCTGAGATGTATAATTGAACGTATTGCATCAGATCGTTCAATCCTTTTAAGATTTGGTTATAAAAGTCTAAATAGTGTTCGTTTCGCATGTGAGCTAAACGTCTTAAGTCTGATACGAGGAGATCTTCACTTCGGTGATCTCCGTATTTTTGCAGAAGGCAGATTTTTATATTCGGCCAGTCCTTAACGTTTTGATATGCTATGAAATCCCTTGCTTCGCCTAATAATTTGGATCTAATTGTATATTCGACAACATAACTTAAATCATTTGATAAACGTCCTTGTAAATGTCCTAATAGATTATCTACTTCGGTAATAGAAATTGATAAGTTATAGCCTGGTTGATATTCTGGGATAGCTCTTAATAATAATTGTAATTCTGTCCTATCTACTGGAAGTGGTGCGGGGTTCTGAATTGGTGCACTAGGTGTAATGTTAGCTTGGTTCATTTTTGGAATAGGGCTATATCTACTTTGTTTAATAAATTTGGAGACTTCAGTTTTATAATTGGTTTTCAGGGTTTGTAAATAATGATTAATATCGTTGCGATTATTGGCAATTATTTCCCTTTCTGATTCTGAACTCGAATCAGTCATTGAAATTTAAACATAAATAAAACTTGATAAGGAAGGTAACAAAAGGACTTACATAGAGTAATATCTGCTAGTCATTGCATGGATTGAATATCTCGTGCCTCTAGATGCTTCTCTTCCTGCTCGTGTAGAGCCGTTGAAAGTATTTTTCTTTTTCTTCTCGCACAAAGACTTGAAAGCCACTAGTTTGATTTTCGCCGAAGTTGCTACTTCACCAATGGATGATCCGGACTGATGCCAGTTAGATTTTTCACCGAAATTGCACTTCACTAAATGGATGTTCAAACTGTTGCCAGAATCCTGTTCGCAGCGCCAATTATAATTCGAAAGATATAAACACTAATTTTATTATAAATTATTGATTGTATGATTATGAACTATAAGAGTTATAACAAGCTTTATAAGAATTTGCTAACTTATTTATACTTGAATAATACATTTAATTGTCATTATTATTTGAAGGTGTTTTTATGAAAGTAATGAAAGTTCAAATTGTTAGTAAAATACCTAATTATCCTTGTATGGTGTAAAAACCATGATTATATGAATTAGTGTAAATGCTACGCCACTGTAACTTTAGTAAAGCGTTGTGTATCATGCAAAAGAGTAGTTAAATATTGTATGAAGATTTTTTAGTTGAAAGTATTAATTTAATTGAGGAATAATGTTTGCGTTATGGAATGCGGTGTTAAAAATGTTGTAAACGTGTAAATGAGTGAATTTTTGATATGTTGATATTGTATTAAAGTGAAGAAAACAACATGTATGTACATGTTTGCTTGTATAAATGCCGTAATATTGCGTAATTGAACAATGGATGCATATTCAAGGACAAAGGGTGATAGAATTTCCTAAATTGTGGGGAAGGAAGGCTCGCACGTATGTAAAACTTTCATAAAAAGTTGAATCTAGATTTGGACAGTATATGGAGTGAATTTGAATGTGAATTAGAGTCTTTTCGAAGAATTGTGAGGCTGTTTGTAACGAAATTCAAGATGGTTGCGATTTTCTCGTATCCAGCTGCATTGTTAGTTCAGTTTCAGACTTTCTACTCTGCAAAGACGTGCAGTAGAAAACTCCTCTGGGATAGGCTGATTGGTTTTAACGCGAAAAATATGATGACGTTGGGCAAAATGGTTGACCGCAGGTGTATAAGGGATAGACTGCTAGGGTACACAGAGAAACGCTCGGCAAGGAACTATACTTACGAGGGAGTCGCGAGGAGTATTTTGTGAGATCATAAAACGGTCTGTGCTGGTTTTATTTGGAAATAACAATTAGTGTCGTTGTGCACTCTAGTTTACTTCAAAAACTCATTTTGGGGTTGAAGTATTTAAACTTTTTACAAATGAAAGGATTTAATCGATAGGTGTTTGAGCAGATTTAAGATAAACAACAATCAAACCAAAAGTATTGTGTATTACCGCGTGATCCGAAAAGGAACCTAAAGTAATCCTTCATGTAACAAAATAAAGCTGTGTTTAAGCACATATGAATTAAGTTAAGCAGTATTGGACAATAGTGTTATTGATTTGTGCGATTGTTAACAGCACTAAATCGACAGTGGAGAAACATTTAAGAGCTTTAATGTTCAAGTGGATAAATATATTCTGTGCCAAACATTTATTTTGAAGAGCATATAGCAAATCAAACTGTCCAATTCTTATATACGCTTATGGTGTAAACAAACTCGGACATTTAAGAGAGTAGTACGATGGTCAAATTGCGTGAATATGTATAATATATGTCATAACCATCAGGCATAGAATATGTATGTACATATTTTTTTCTGAAATAATAATATAATGAAAATCTGCAACAATAATGGTAAATATAAGGCAAAGTGAATTACGTTTTCTTTTATCACTAAAGCAGGAGACTAAAGATTCCACTACTTTCTGTATCATCGTACGACTTGCTATCAGATCTCTTCTACCAATAAATTCTAATGTTTCATTGGATTAACATAATCGTGCTGTAAGTGTACCTACAGTTACGGTTACTTATTGCAGCTTTTAACTTCATCACTCGCAGATTTTACTGCTGTACATCTGGCTTTGGCTTAACCTTCTATTATTACATTTAGGTTAGTGAAACTTTACATTTATTCCATCTTCTGTTTATTGACTCGTTAAAGCTGCATTAGCTAATAAATAACAGCATACCGCTACCGTTTAAAACAGAGAAAATTATTAAATCACATACCCCGTACAACGCTTCTGTTGAACTGTCTTGTATTTCTATTTGTTACTAGTGCACTTACAATATTATTGTGACCTTGTTTAAACCCTTCCATTTCACATACATATTTGATTTACTTGTGAAGTATTTGTTCGGTATCTGTATTTGACTTATATTTAATAACTATAAACTATACGTACCATCTGATTATGCTTTGTTTAGGAACTGTCAGTTGACCAATCATGCATAGTTAAATTTCTCGTGTTAGTGATTGTCTATGGCTAAATTAAAGTGAGGTTTCTGAAGTACACTGTAAATTAATGTAGATTTTATTACATTCACGCCATTCCCTTGCGGGGTAGGCAAAACAATCCCTGCCTCTTTTTTATTTTTTATTTACAATCTTTCTCCATGATTTCCTATCTCCACATATATCCCTACCTTCTCAAGATTCATACATTATCTCTGACATGCCCTTTTATTTTTATAACTCCTTATCTTTCTTTGCTGTATCATACATTCTGCTACATTCAGCTAAGTTTTACGCGACCTACCAGACACGGTCTTACCTCTAACCTCTCTCACATATATTTGCTCCTTTAGTCTTGCGTTGTTCATTATCTCAATGTGACCAAACCAACGTAATGTACTACCTTTATATATATCCTTTATCGTCTTTTCCTCGCCACACTCCATCATTATGCATTCATTCTTTATCTTGCCCTTTCTCGTTTTACCACATGCGCTTCTCACCCATGGCATTTATTTTATTTCGTACTTTTTTTGACATATACATGTCTTACTTCCATACAGTATTGGCGGGACAAACACGCCATTATAGATTGCTCGTTTCGCAGCTAGACTTTCTTTTCAGCATTGACCCTTCGTACAATCTCGCCCTCCATTGTACATTCTGCAGTAAACGTTCTACCCAGATACCAGCTCGTCCACTTGCTCTACAATTTCATCTTGCAGAGTAAATACTCTACTCTTTTTTCCATCTTCTCGATGGAACACCACAATCTTATTTTATTTTATATTTTTATTATTGAAAGGTAGTTGATCGACACTTATTTACCTTTATTACTAAAGTTTAAAATACAGAGAGTTTCGCACATAGTTTTACGGCTATTTTATACGTTACTCGTGTACTTACAATATTATTGCAACTTTGTTTAAACTCTTCTATTTCAAATACGTATTTGATTGACCTGCGCGGTATCTGTTCGTTATCTATATTTGACATATATTCAATAACTCTAGACTATACCTCCCGTTTGATGATGATTTGTTTAGGATCTGTCTATTGACAAATCATGTATAGTTAACTTCGTTTTGTTAGTGTTTATCTATGGGCTAAATTAAAGCCAACTTTCTGAAATTCTTCCATACATCGTTACGTAGATCTTATTTTATATTTATATTATTGAAGGGTAGTTGTGCCACGCTTATTTACCTTTACTAGTAAACTTTAAGATACGGAAAGTTTTGCACATAATTTTACAGTTACTTTAAATTAAGATTGTGCAGCATTATTTAAGACAGACTACTATTTCAGATCTGCATAGAGTTTTCGAGGAAATGGTGGGGCTTTATGCTTCATTTCCGGTTTATACTAAGGTAGTTTCAATAATATAACTCAGATCTAAAACTAAGCACACTCAACATTAATCCCACCATACATACGGTGTGCATACATGTTGGGAATCTATTATTACGGCTGAAGAAACTCCAAAGTTGACAGTTGCATATACAATTAGAAGGCGTACTTTTTTTTGAACATAATTCAATAAAAATTTTTTATTAAATACCTAAATACAAAGTTTAACTCGAGTAGGATTTGAACCTACGACCTGTAATTTGCAATATTGCAGGCTCACATTCCATTTATATAAGTAATTTGATTCTCGATGGCGCAGATGGATAGCGCAGTACTCTAGCAAAGTACAGGTCATAGGTTCAAATCCAACTCGAGGTAAACTTTTTATTTACGTATTTAATAAAATTAATAAAAAATTTTAATTACATGTTTACCTTTGAACTTATTCGTTCATTACAAAATTTATAATAAAATAGTTTAATAAACATTGAATTATTTTTAAAATAACCTCTACATTGTTTGCTGTAAAGTTAATAGGTTGTAAGATATTCACAATAGGTATTTTAGCACCCTCTGTCAATTAGAATTATTTTTAAACTGTTTTTAACAAAAATTTGAAAGAACAGGGATATTTCAGTAGAAACTGTAAGTACAGAGTTTCACTAAAACACGTGACATTATGGAATATGATGAACTTTAGAAAAGCAAAACTAAACATATTCACAAAGCTGTTTTTTCTGAAACGTAATAATATAATGAAAAACTGCAACAATAATGGTAAATCTAAAGCAAAGTGGAATTACGTTTTCTTTTATCACTAAAGTAGAAGCATAAAACTGCCAACCACTTTAAAGTAACGATTCGAATATAAAGTAAATTTAAGTAGATTTTTGCAATCTCAATGAAAAAAAGCAACATCGTAGAAAACTAACATCACGGGGTTTAATGTAGTGTGGGGATATTGATTTGAGTGTTGACAGATGGCGATAAGACGTCTGGGGTTGGCGATAGCTTTTCGGCTTTGTGATGGACACGCCACGGGCCACGCGCCTACAACACTACACATACTAGTTGAAGCGCTTCTTTCATTTCACTTCTTCCACGTCCCAAATATATAAACTTCTTGTCGAACCCTCATCATTTTCTTCCATGAAAGCTTGATTTTATTTTAGAGGAAATATTGATTGGTAAAGTTGTTTTCATGATTTCCAATTTACGTTTTTTTTTTCATTCAGATCCGAATTTAGGGAAGACCATATTTTACGTCAACGTAAAAGAGAATAATTTGGTTACGAATTTGTCTGTTCAAATGAGAACTGAGTTAAAACCTTCAGGGTGTTATAATGCAATCTGTGACTGTAATTTATCGAGTTGGACAGGACGTAAAGCTAGTGAAGCGGTCCCGCAGAGTTGGAGGACGGGCGACGAGACTGGGTAATAACGTTTCTCGGCAGGATGGCTGGTAATTGAGTTAGGTAATGCGAGCAGTTCCGAGCGAACACCAGGTGGTGTCGTTCCAGCGCCAATAACACACAGCTAAATTGATATTCATTTCTTAGCGTTCTATTCACTTCCACTACATTCAATCCTAATTGAGTAATCGCGGTTAACTGACGACTGACGTGGTGATAAAATCATTGCGTATGAGTGACTCGAGAATGTATACACATATAAACTTGCTGGCATAGTAACAAAGTAATGTTGGTTACTAGAGTTACGCTGATGAAATGAACAGAGTTCATAGTTCAATATTGCGTACGAACTGCCGGGTTCTAGATAATGGACTCTAGCTTTGATAATTCCCGGACTACCAGTTAATACTACCGCATTCATAAGCAGGAACACGGTCTGAACGGTTCCGATCCGCAGCGGTATCAATTCATATGAATAATACATTGTGAGCACGTTTCCGGTTATTATTTCGGAATTTAGTCCTTATGATGAAACGTACGTTATTCTCTTTTATCGCACGCGAAATGCGAAATAAAAAAAGCAATAATGCATATTTCCGCGCCACTATCTATCATTTTTCAGTTGTTTTTATGACATACCGTACTATATAAAAGAGTCTTACCAAACTACGTTTACATATCTGCATAAACGGGTACATATCAATCGATTTTGTAAAAAGAAGCTCAAACGCCAAAATCATTAAAAACGGGACTTCATTATCTTCTACTTTAATTTCACAAAATTGAACATGAATTTTAAATAAAAGATTCGTTTCCCTTGAAAGTACATAAAACAATACACTTAAGAAAGCGCAAAAATAAATTAACCGGAGACACTATTAAACGTTCTCAGAGGCATTGAGTTGCTAACAAATGAAATATTTTCAAGAATTAATAATTACTTTACAAAGATTTAAAGCAAAATGTGTATTCTCAATTTTTAAAGTGATTATTAAACAGATCAAATTAATTAAAATTTAATGTTTTAAGATTTTCCACTTATTTTTTATAAAAACGCACTTTTAGTTATAAACTCATGGTTATAAAACTAAATCTCTAAAAACTAATCAAGATCTAAAAAAACTTAAGTATGTATATTACTGTAACTGCAATAAACAATGTTCCCAAATGGCTGGCAACACCAACATTGACAATCACTTTATTCCGGAACATCAAATGATTCACTAAATCTGGGCAATGTGACCGCAAACACCATATTCTAGAGATATAATGCAACATTATACTATTTCATGAAGTTTAAATAAGCTTGCAAGACTGCTTGTTCTCTTGCCACATTATAATAAACGTCAATTGGGCGAAATTCTTAAGATGTAAGATTTAAAAGTAAGGCAGAATTTATTATGGAATTTAATCGAGATACATTTAATCGTTGTTAACAAAAACTTGTGGAATTAATAGAAAAATACACGCATTTGGTTTCTGAAGTTAAATGTTACAGAGGAATTGGTTGGCGTCAAAAATATGTTCGAAAATTCAATTCTGGGGTATCAGTATATCGGTATATCATTATATCGGTATATCGGTATATCGGTGTATGGGTATATCGGTATATCGGTATATCGGTATATCGGTATATCGGTATATCGATATGTCGGTATATCGGTATATCGGTATATCGGTATATCGGTATATCGGTATATCGGTATATCGGTATATCGGTATATCGGTATATCGGTATATCGGTATATCGGTATATCGGTATATCGGTATATCGGTATACCGTTATATCGGTATACCGGTATATTGGTATGTTGGTATATAGGTATGCCGATTTATATACCTTTGTAGTACGCTCAACAGTTGTTATGGAAATTCCGTAATGCAGGATTGTGTTTGGTGTATTTAGAACATTTATTTACAGAAGGTGATTCTAGACAAGTAGCTCAGTCTACTTCCAATTGTTCCAGATGGTGTTTTCTGACTGGCTGAACGAACTATCCCACGGGACGAGACACTATTTGCAATCGAATTAACAAACAATACTTTGATATGGTAGATACGGTTACCAAAAGCAAATACTCAAGGACTAATGTGAAACAATATTCCGTGGAAGGAACTAGGCAAGATTATAAAGAATAATAAAAGTCAATTAATACCGATCATAAGAACATTATCATAAATATTTCTAAATGACACTTGAACCCAAACGAAATGAACGCTCCAAAACAAACACTTGAACTATGCGACAATACCGAAGAACATTCCTAAAGTAGATTTAACGACCGCAGTTCAAAAAACAGCTACAAGACTAGATCCTGAAGGAACCAAATAATATAGAAGTAAAGCCAGTTTATCTAGGTGAGCTAAGGTGATTCTAGATAAGTAGCTCAGTCTATTTTCAATTGTTCCAGATGGTGTTTTCTGACTGGCTAAACAAACTATCCAACGGGATTAGAAACTATTCGCAATCGAAATAACAAACAAGGCTTTGATAGGGTAGATACCGAAATCAAAGAATATAGAAGTAAAGCCCGTTCAACCCTAAATTCATCTAGGTGAGCTAAACATTTTATTTAAGCCAGTGGTAATGGATATAGAGACTTATAAAAGCCAGATCATATCCCAAGGACTCCATGTCATCAATTCAAAGGCGAATATACTAGACGCTAACAAAACCTAAGCAGTTGTCTTCCGATTACTAGAAAACTATACTCACCCCTCACTACAGCCAACCTCCGTATCTGTACGACCTACCAAAAATCCCCTTAAAAAGGACTGCCCTGAGACCAATTGTTAGCTGAAGAAATTTTCCTTGTCATGTATTAGCTGTCTGCTAGAAATCAACAGTCCCTAACTAGGAGAGATTGGGTTTATGACCAGAACACTTCGTGGAAACCATCATAAAATTCGACTTCGACACTGTGAGCCTATTATCAAATGTGCCCGCCCACAATCACTGATTGTTATAAGGACACCCTGCAATAGGACGAAACGTTATACTAATGCACACAAGTATCGATAAACATAATAATGGAATTTTTGACATGTATAAGAATAACGTATTTCGAAACATAAGACAAATTCTACCAACAAGAGTTTAGAATGACTATTGGTTTCACGCTATCATACATAGTGGGAAATATATACCGAGCGATATTCGAATTCACGGACAAAGTAAGGATGTGTGTGCCGCTACAGATTCACAATGGAATTGAAGTCTGATGAGAATGTACGTGTGCAGAGGAATGGCAAGTGTATGCAAGAAACCTGGAAGGTACTTACATTATAAAACTAATTACCACAAACCTATGAAGTTAGGTGTGGCGAGTACGATAGAACTGAAAGTATGTGGTCAATATCTTCAAACAAGATGGCTTGAAAAAAATAAAATATCGCCAAGATACTGAAGCAATGTGGTCAACCCGAGCTAATACCTAACCTAAACAGGGAACGGGTAACCGAAAAAGTAGGACCTAAATACGCAGCGGTAATAACACATAATCCAGGTACCTCGAACAAAATACGAAAAGTAGGTGGCAAATACAAAATACCCTTCAAATCCACAAAAACGCCCAGGAGATTTTTTTACCAAAACCAAACAACACAATGAACACCAGAATTACAAACAATTGTGTATACAACCTATTATGCGACTAGGGCAGGTCATGCAAAGGACAGAGCAGTAATCTGCTCAAAGTTAGAACACAGGAGCATAAGACTAACATTTGCAAAGATGAAGCAGGAAGAGCACCTATATAACACGTGCAGCACAGAAATGAAACACATGTGGGTGTCAATAATGCGCAAAGTTCTAAAATGTGAGACAGTCCTTTTCAAGACTAAGCCTGATGCAGGAAGCAGAGGTTTATACCGCAATAGAGCGCATTCTAAGTTTTAATACTCCTAGCTATGTGTGGATTTTGGGGAAAGCTTAAAACTTTACTGAAATGGTACCGTTACATGCATTTTTCCAACGCATAAGTTTTGAAATAGTTGCTTTGATTTCTAGTTGCCTTAAGGAAGCTATTAGGGTATTTCTTGTAAAATTGGATTATGGATTTGGAAATGGTTTGACAGTAACTGATTTATTGAGCACAGGCTGATTGGCATTTCTTGGTTATGCA
This sequence comes from Vesta saturnalis, assembly GCA_036346205.1. Classification (NCBI taxonomy): domain Eukaryota; kingdom Metazoa; phylum Arthropoda; class Insecta; order Coleoptera; family Lampyridae; genus Vesta; species Vesta saturnalis. The sequence goes on along the minus strand of JARFJB010002342.1, from coordinate 28,791 downwards.
CATACTACAAATTAAGAAGATGATTAACGGCGTTTTTATCTTATGCGCTTAAATTGCGGTTTTAGACGAAGATTTAGCAAGCACAGAGTTAACCCGTTTTTATCTATACGATATTTATATCAACTTAAAAACTATTAGTACTAAGGAAAATATTTTTTAACCTGAAATTTGTTACTTCAAGTTACTTTATCTACTAGCGAAAATATTCTTAGTTATTCAAAACATCACTAAAGTGTCAAATGCTCCTTTGTTTATATCGGAAAAACCTCGATTTAGGTAAGAATCGTAATGATGCTCTTGCTATTGTTTATATGTAAATATTTCGGACGTAGTTAACCGAGGGCGTAAGAACTGATACCTGATCGGTTATCATTTACTTTAAGTAATGTACAATGAAGATCATTTAATCGGATTACTCACCGTTTGATTAACAAATATTCTACACGTGGTTGAGTGACGGGGATCATCCCTAAATTATGAAATATCCTCTGTCCGATTGAACTCACTACTAGTAAAATGTTCTGAACCTCTTTGTTTCGCTGCTTTTGTTTAGTGTTTATTACAAATAATGTGTTGGGGTACTCGCTATATTTATACTGCTTCTAAAACTATTACGTACATCCTTATAAATTAAATCTAACCAATTCTCTGTGCTTATTAATGAATTTTTCTGCAATCAACTTAAGATACATTGTGTGATGGTACTCAAATATTAAGTTTAAGGATTAGGTAAATGATCACGGTTATATAATTACTTATGTGCATCAACATTATTAAAGATATAACTACGTCACAATTATTTTATTACTATTTACTAATATTTTTGTATGTATTAATTTTGACTTTAGTGAACATACGTTATTTTAAAGTGTGTGGACTAACATTGCAGATTGGAAACATACTGAATAACAGTGTCTATTTAACAATTAATTTTACTGTAAGTGTTGCTAGTGCTTATTTAGCATCAATTTAGCTCTACTGATATACATTGCTCTTATCCAGATTTTGACGCGCGGCTGAACAACAGCGAGTGCGCCTTTTTGTAAGTAATAACCCCGGCCGCCCCACAAGCTAAACCGGTGCACTGTTATTTATGGGATAATTTAGATTTGCCCGTAACAAAGTTTACAGAACAACCATAATATTTATCGGAACTTTTTTATGGATTTGAGCTGCTAATCGCATGCATTAACGACATATTCGAGTATTAATAACACCACCGATATACAGTGTGTTCAAAATTGGTCTGTGCGGTATTGCTATCTGGGAAACTATAAGAGATCGAAAGACGGTTAAATGGAGAAAGCATTAGAGAATTTTTAGCCCACTAAAATGCCATTTGGAAATCAAGGCTATCTCAAATATTTTCAAAATATTCGAAAAAAACTGAAAATCGATAATTTATATTTTTAGCTATATCTCTTTTATTTGAACAGATATAAAAAAATAAATTACACTTTGCCATTGCCACTTTTTATCCTCTATTGATTGGTGACAGAAAAAAAATTAATCCGACGTTTCGTCGATTAGAGACCATCATCAACTTTATTTTTTTATATGGGGAGGAAATTAGCTAATGGCATAAAATGATTCCTTAATGATAATTCGATGTTTCGGCCCTCATTCTTGACATTTTCAAATATTTCTTTTTTTTATGAAACATTTTTGAAAAAAAAACTACCAAAGCAATTTATTCTGCAAATGTACATTTATTTCAACTCACAATTCATAATAGGACGTTTCGACTCATCAAAAGCATTATCAAGTAATCTCTCTAGCTACCTATTCGTAGATAACTATTTATTGCGATATCGGAAAAGCCTTTCTAAACCTTTTCTTAAACGACAGATAAATAACTGTTTTATTAAGTTTAAATTTAAGTAAACACCTAACAATACATTTACTTCAAGTGAAAATATTTAGAAAAATGTGAAAAATCCTATTAAAACACTTAAAAATTAACTATAGCTAAATAATGAATTAGATTATTGTAAATTTCTGGGAGTAGGCTTTGATGAGTTTAAAACAATTTGTTATCCGTCAAAAGACTACAATAGTTTCTCACATTTTATAATTTTAGTGATGTAACTGGTATAAATGGTATAAAATATAAAAATGTTTTAATATATAATAATGAAATAGGAGTAAAAAGTACTCCAAAAACACAAATTGTTAAACTAACTGGAGATACTAACCATTCACCACAAATAATGCCTTCGGCTCAAATCGGTCGATTAATATAGGGCCAGTCTTTTGATTGGTTGATTAATACTTAAATATAAATATAAAAAATTGCAATGTAACACTAATAAAATGATCTCGGACGCCAAGTTATTTTTTATAATGCTCGGAATAACTAAACCGAGTTTTGCACTAAAAATTTTATCAAAATGTAAAAAAATAGAAAATATACAACTATGTTTATTAAATATTTAAAGTGATAGGGTTAAATAAAATATATCTTAAAAACTAATTGTAAAAACCTTAAATTACTAAATAATCATTAAACATTAAGTACCTGTTTGTAAAATTTTTGTACACAAATTTTTTAATAACCTCTGGTATCTAACTGATTACGGAAATTTCAACTGAGGTGATGTCATCCTTGCCACAATCTTGCGTAATATCTTGAAAGAATGCTTTACGTTGTAAGCCACACCCAAACTGGAATTTTCCTTCTTATAAGTTTTATCTTCTGGAAATTGAGTAAACCAATATTTATTGCATTTTCTCGAACGTTCATATAATAAATGTAATCAAACTTTAAATTATGTATTAAAAGCACAACGAAATCATAAAATGAAAGCGTACGTAATAGTAGAATTAATTGTGCATTCAAAAGCGGTGAAATTAAAAGTGTAAAAGTAAAATAAAACTAAACTAAAATAAAAGTGCCTGAAAAGAGCAAATGTTTTAATTTTTAGTATAATGCGTTAAAATATCTTACCATCAAATTAATGGCACTTTTTACTAAATTTAGGGAAAACCCAAAAAACACTTTCTGCTTCTCTTAACATTTATCAGGAAGTGAAAAAATGGATGCTTTGGAAGTTAGATCATGTAGTCGTGCGCGAAAGGATTTGCGCAAGGAATTTATTCAACGATGACATATTGCGCAAACGTATTTTAGCAAGAAGAATAATTTGAAGAGGGAGTATAAACCCCTAAAGGTACGCAAATTAAGTTGCCTACTACATACCTATATTTCAATAATTAAAATGAATGAAAGACCTTAAATTAAAGTATATTTTAATACAACTCAAAAAGGGTTGTTACAATTTTAATGAGCATTGTTTGAAAATGGCGTTAAATTATCCTAAGAAAAAAAATGTTTATATATTATATTATATATTATATTATATTATATATTATATCAAAAATGAAGGAAGTGCTACCAGAGCTAGTGATGACTATTTTCAAATGTACCCCGAAAGAAGACAACCTGGCAGAAATCATTTTAATAATGTGGTAAGAAATTTAATAGAATTCGGAGGTTTTGAAAAACCACGTTCAAAAAAGTATGCGATCGATAATGAGAATCGTAACGAAAACATTTTGGAATATTTTGACGAAAATCCGAAATCTTCAGTACGAAATTGTCGCACGGAGTTTCATATTTAAAAATTCACCGTACATAATGTTTTGAAAGTTGCTAAATATCATCCTTACAAGCCAACAATTGTACAAGGCCTACAAGAAGACGTCTTTGACAGGAGAATAAAATTTTGTAATTGGTACTGATTTTTCTGATAAAGTTGTATGGACAGGTGAGACACGTTTTACCAACTGTCGAGTCTTCAATAAAAAAAATCATCATTACTGGGCCCATGAAAATCCACATATTGGCGATCCACACCGACTTCAAGTACGATTTGGTTTTAATGTGTGGTGCGGAATGATCGGTAAGTAATATCTTTGTTTGGGTTAATTGAGTAACATTTAATAAATTAACTACGACTCATTTTTTTAATATTCACAATTAATTGCAGGAAATCGTCTGATTGGTTCATTTATTTATAACCACACGTTAACAGGGCAACGATACCTTTTAATGTTGCAAAACCAAATCATTCCATCCATTCGTGTAGCTGTTCCCCCTGATGAATTTAATAATTTATGGTTCTAACAAGATAGAAGTCATAATTCAGAGGAAGTCCGATCATTTTTACGGGAGATTCTTGGTGAAAGAATAATCTCCAACGGTGGTCCTGTGCATTGGCCTGCTAGGTCTCCGGACCTAACCCCATTAGACTTTTATTTATGGGGATATGTCAAAAATGAAGGGTATGAATTTGATCCCTCAGAAAATAGGCAAGTTCTGGAACATCGAATTATTAATATTATTGAAAATATTAATCGTAATGCAATACGTCGAATAACCAGAACTGTCGCAAAGAAATGCGAAAAGTGGATTGAAAGAAATGGTCGACATTTTGAATAATAGTATGTAGAACTAATGTCGGTTTTATAATTATCCTGTAAAGTATATTTAATATTAATACGATATAAAACACTATAAAATTATTTGATATTGTAGCGTTGTAAAATGTATGATTGATTGCTAAAAATGTTTTTAATTACTTTTTAGTCATAATTTTATGGTTTAAATGAATAACATTTAACATACCAAGTAAGTAAGAGGTAGCTACTGCAGATAAGAGATTACTTGATGATGCTTTTGATGAGCCGAAACGTCCAGTTATGAATTATGAGTTGAAATTGCTTTGATAGTTTTTTTCAAAAATGTTTCATAGAAAAAAGACATATTTGAAAATGTCAATAATGAGGGACGAAACGTCGAATTATCATTAAGTGTTAAAAAAGTGTAAAAAAGGAACCATTTTATACCATTAGCTAATTTCCGCCCCATATGAAAAAATAAAGTTGATGGTGGTCTCTAATCGAGGAAACGTCGGATTAATTTTTTCTGTCACCAATCAATAGAGAATAAAAAGTGGCAATGGCAAAGTGTACTTTATTTTTTTTTTATCTGTTCAAATAAAAGAGAAATAGTTAAAAATAAAAATTGTTGATTTTAGAATATTAACATATATTAACATAACACTTACCGAATTTTTTTTGGGCTCCCCAACTTCACCAAGTTCTGTAAGAAAAGAATTTTGTAAATATTGCAATAATATTTTATTACCAAGTTTTTCACTTTTAAAGTACTTAGGAATAACAAAAATGGGTATCTAATAGTATATTAAGAAACAAGTTTCGTAAGACGCGTTTTTATCGCATGAGTCCAAGTTTAGAAAACGACCCGCGCAGCGGGGAGTTTTCTAATGGACGAATGCGATAAAGCGTCTTATGAAACGAGTTTCTTATACTATTTTTTCTATTTTGCGTATTTGTATTAAAAATTTTGAAAAAATGTAAATTCCATTTGTCACCTTATTTCATAATTTTGAATGTAGGTTGGCAACAGTGGTATTTTTTGTTTAAGTTCGATACAAATATAGGGTATTAAAACTATTATTTGTTACTAATTCATTTCAAACTAGGTACCTATAATATTTTCTCACTAGAAGTTGTATACTATATACATTATAATCGGAATAAAATTGCAATATACTATGTAAACTTAATTTACACTCAAGTGAAGTTAACAAGGTTAAATGAAGGTTATATTTTACGCAAAAGATGTAATCGGCTTAATCTGAAAGCATATTGACGCTTTATCTTGAAACACAATAAAAAAGAGAAATCGTCCATATTCGGTTTTGGTCATCTTAATCATTGCAATGCATTAATCAGGAATAATTCAATACAAAGGATTTTAAATAAGAATAGGTTATGTTACATTTACGTTTACATACATCAATAAAGAACTTCATTAGTTTACATACCAACATCAAGAAAAAAAATGTTAGGTTAATAAACTTTAAAGTCAAACATTAAAACACCCGTTTGAGTGTCATAATGTACATATTAAACACGCAAAATAGAAAAAAAAACAATTAAATGCTAATAGTAAAGTTATTAATATTATAATAATGCCAATGTAAATTTTGTAAAAATTGAATTAATGTTTATTATAATTAGATGAATGCAACATGGATAATGTAAAAACTTCTTATACCTTAAGGCTTAAAAGTTTTAAGCTCTTTGGGTTATATAACGCTTATTAGCGTGCATCGGCTTACAAAATGGTTGTTTTAATGTCATCTTTAGACAATGACTGTAGACTAGGATTCCCATTGTTAACGGTTATATCAAATCCACCTGCAGTATTCAACATACAATATGTGAGGCATAACGGAGTATGTTGAAAACGTTTCATTAATTAGTTTGTTTGTGGCATTATGTAATGTAACTAGACATGCCTACATTTGTTAACAACGGTCTATTTATTTGACTATTGATTAGAAATCCGAATATCATTGTTATTACATTAGGTTTTTTTTCGAAAATAAAATTTAGTAAAAAAAACTGTGCTTTAGTAATATAATATCTAGCTATATTTGACGGTGAAACGTGATCTGAAGAAACAAAACGTTGAAAATTTCAAATTTCTTGGAAAACAAACTGATAAAGATATCAAGCTTAACCGGTATGAAATGTATATCTATATATACAAAAAAGAAAAACCTAAATAAGAAGTCGTTCAAATTTCATTTCTTCATTTATCTTCGGAAACATTCATTAATTTCTATTTTTACTTGTTATAAATCTTGGAAAGTTTCATTTCTGATTTGATTTGATTCACGGTTGCGGAGGCGCTCCTTTAAATCCCTTCTCGGCATGTTACGGCACGCTCCTTTAATAGGGCCCCGAATGTCGAGGCTCACCACTGCTATACTATACACATAACTGTAACCTTATTCATCAAGTCCGATACCACCATTTCACCACCGCCCCACCCTATACTCACTTTCCTTGATTCGCATGAATTTAAAGTAGAGGATACCAGAAATTTGATTAGATGATGGTTTTACTTGCCGCTTATATAATAGTGTAATGCGTAATCTTTTCTTTCCATTCAATTTAGGATTATAGCATTCAACAAACATACCCCTTTTTTTAATAATTCGTTTAAAATAAGAGAAAAGTAGTCATTCTTTGTTGTAGGATATATCTCTTCTAGTATTACAATAAAGTTCAGTTGCGAGTTTCTATTTACTTTGAAACTTTGAAGCGCTTTCAACACAATCTGGTTTCATTAATTACATCTTAAAAGAGTAGATTACTTCATTTGAACATTTTAGACATTTAGACACTCGTGTCTTTATTGTGTGTTTGAGATATAATTGTCAAAAAGTAATTCCCTACTTAACCTAGAGCTGTATATTCTACTTTAAATGCTGTTATTGTTGTTTTCAGAAACAAGGCGTAAAAATTGAATTAAGGTTCACTTAATGCGAAAGATTAGATGAAATGTGCATAGAAGAAGTACGCAAATAATGAATAAAGAAGTTTATGTTGCTCATTAAACGTGCCAATACATTAAAATTTTGAGATGAGACCATTTTCATACTCAGGGTGGTTAATAACTTTGTGAATGGTTCAGTAACACCGAATAAGATTGTTTTGCCGCACTAGCTATGTGTTGTGCTGTGAGTAGGACTCATATTTGATAAGGTATGAACGTGAGTTTTAAAAGAGATTTTTTTGTGTATAATGTAAGTTGATGTACATGTTACGCCACTGAAATTTTTAGTGAAATAGTTTTGTAGTCAAACCCCCATGAAGACGATAATGAATGACACATTACTACAAATGAGTAGTGTGAGTGAATTAATAATGATATAATTAAATGTAGACAACATATACGTATTTTTGTATAAACGAGTTAGAAGGATGTCCTTTGAGTCCAATCCTATACGCCGTATACACAGAACACATGGAGGAGACATTAAAGGTCCAACAAGTAGGAGGATTGGTGGTGGGGAACACGAAAGTATGGATACTGGCATACGCAGACGACATAGTATTAATAACAAAGGAAGAAAAAGAAATGAAGGAAATGATAAAAACGATGGAAAAAAACGACGGTAATGGTGTTGAAAAAAGTGGGAGGTAAAAGCAAAAGGAAGTAGAAATGGAGGGTGGAGGATATACAGCAGGTAATGGAATTCACATACCTGGGATACACGATGAGGCAAGATAACAAGGATGGGGAACATATAAAAGAACGAGTGAGAAAAGGAAATAAAATAATAGCGCGTGTGGAGTGTGGGAAAAAGACTGTTTGGGAGGGATTTAAGGAAAAGGAAACTATTATTTGATGAGCTAATAAAAAGTGTGGTGTTGTATGGGACTGGAAAGAACGAGGTATATCATTAGAGAAGATGTGGAAGAAGAAAAAATACGCGCTGAGGCGGGAAACATGGTAATAAAGTACAAAGTGCGAATTAGAAACCGGACTTTAAAATAGTATAAGAATGTTGGAAAAAAAAAAGAAGGGAGAATAAAATATGGACAAGAATACAGAAAAGAATATTATGAAAGAAACGAGTATGCGAAGGAAGAAGTGTAGAGATTAAAAAGGCAAGGAGTGAGAGTGAGAGGACATAATAGGAAGGGACAGAGATGTGCAAACGCAGGGAAGATGGAGAAAGGTGGAAGAAGGAAAATATAATGTAAACTATAGGCACATTAAGGGAGAAGGAATATCGGGATATTTGACCGCAGAAGAGAGGAGGGAAAGAAAGAAAATGATGGCGAGATTTAGATATGGAAACGAAGAGATGGGACGAAGATAGACAATGAGGAAGGAACGACGAAAGCGAAGAAGACAGCGTAGGGTGTAAATAGAAGGTGTAAAGGTACAATAAACACGAATACTTTACAAGATTTGTAAAATGAGCAAATAAAGATATTATATTAGAAATTCTCAATGGAAAATTTTATGTATGGATCAAGGTCAAGGTATTTGAATTTAGATTTCAGGCATTTTACGTCTTATATCTAACCTGTCCATGTCCGCTGCACATAGCTTGTAAATGCACTTACCTTGGTAAGCCTTCTCGAAGCCTAGCACGGTTCGATCCTGTGACATAATTTTGGCTTCCAACGTGGGGCTTGTGTTTGTATTTGTACTGTAACATAATTTGACGCTCATGTGTAAAGGATTGTTTTTTGTAGTATTTTGTAGTAATTACCGTGATTTGTATTGAGTTCGACGCCTTTGGCGCCTTGAATGTGAAACTTGTGTTGTTTCTATGCTGTAAAATAATTGTGACGTTTTGTGAAATTAGAAGTTTAAATTACTGATTATTGACAGATTGTTGATTGGATTGATGAAGTTAGCATATGTTAAAGTATATGCGAGTCATTACTCGTATAACTTTTTTTAGTAAGGAGACATTTAGTGTTTGAGTATTAGAGTCAGAGATTCAAGACCTTTTGAGTAAATTTTAATGTTTTGAATGGTATGTATGCAATACTGACTAGTCGTTTAGTGAGGTGGTTAGATATAGAAAATCTATATTGATTCTTTAACCGTGTATACTTAGAAGTTTTTATAGCGAAAAAGTTGCTAGTAGGGCAAGTACGCGTTCGCCGTATGCTTTTGGCTTTGAAACGGATAGGTTACAAAACTAACGTGACTAAAGAATTATCGCGATTATTGAAACAACATCTAAGTACATATGTAATTCTAAAGCATATACAGAAACCGAAAGTAAAGAAAAAGAAGATTTTGTCACCAGTATGGCAACTTTAGTTTCGAACTGCAAAATTTTAGATAGGAGATTGCAGTTAAGAGCCCAGCAAGTTTATTTTCTTTAAGGATGACTACCATAATGCGATGGTTTTACCTTCAGCACATGTTAGTGCAAATTTACGGATGGCTGACCCTTTAGTTAACGTAGCACTTAATATCAATGAGGCACGGGCACTGTAAGTGAAAGGTGTCTTGAGATGGCACTAAGTGTTTGACATTTAATGCATTTTCGGAAAAAAATTAGTAAGGCACAAATTTTCCAGTTTAACACTTATTTATATTATGTCTGTTAGTAGGGATGTCAGGTCAGAGTGAGTTGGTGGAATTGTGCGGTTGCAATTCCAGCCAATTGATTATGATGAAAGGTTGGAAATTAAGCGACGCACCCAGGTGTCTGATAAATTAATGGGTATTTATATTGCAATTGTGTGCACGTTATACAATAAATAGTTACGAATTTGACGTAAAAATGTTGCTCTTGCGTATCGAACCCAACTAGGACTCGGAAATTTTGAGTAATGATTTAAGTATGGAAGGTTTAAATAATAAAGCATAAGCATTAATTTCAAGATTAAGATAATTGCAGAAACACACTAATACAAGTAGTAGCACAGTAATGTAATGGTTATAAAACTTTCAGTAAAGTACAGATAACGAAAGCCTCGTTATACAGAAAACAATCAAAGTCACTCACCATAGGTAAAATTTTGTCTGTGTAACAATAATACTTATCAGAAACTAAACGTAGGTGTAATGTATATTTCTTCTGTTAATTCGGAAGATATTAGGAGAAGGAGTAATCGTAGATGGTTTCCATTCAGGCGAAGACCCATAACTAATATTTCACACCTCGATAAATGATATCCAAATGTGTTGTCAGGAACGGTTTAATTATTCCTTATGGAAGCACGAAATATGTTAATCTTGAGTGAATGTAAGGACCAAAAGAACCTATATAAGATAAATGTGTTAGAATTTAAATCAATCCCCTTTTATAAAATATGATCTTTAGCTGTAGTAAAATTTCAAAACATGTACGCATGCATTTAACAATGTCTTTAAATAAGTAACGAAAGTGAGTAGCTTACCTCTTGATCGAAGCCAATGTGTAGAAGCAAAAAAATTAAAGCCGAACTAAATTCAAGTCCCCAACAGGACTTATTTATATGGAAAAATAAAACCAGCAACAGGCTGAGTTAAAATTTTCTTGAACAATTCAATCCAATTTTAGGAACACCTTTTCCAAATTTTACATGTGCTTCACTACGCATTTTACCCAAAATGGCGTTTTACTTCTTATCTCGAAGTACCAGAAAACCAAAAAATAATAGCCTGATTATTTTCACCAATCCAAATTTTAAAGTATCACGTGTTTGAAATATTTTAAATTGAAACGATATTTAGTGACAATGTTGCCGTTTTCCAACAACATACACGAGTCGCAAATTAAAGACCATAAATTCATCAACCGAGTTTTACACGTATCAAATCCCCTAGCAAAATTAAAACCCCACCCAGAATTTCGAAACCCGTACAAAATTTAAAAACCCAAGAGATCCAACCCCAGCAGAAACAGACGTGCTAAAACCCACCGAAGAAATAAAGAAGGAAGTGAAGGGCTCTGATGTTCGAGCAGGGATACACTCGAAGAACGAAAAGACAGAAGTGAGTGTAACCTAAATATAGCCACCCTACGAAGATAACCCAACCAACCACCGAAAGAAGTAGCGTAGCGACTTCTTGTGCCGCTTGCGGCGTTTAGGACTCCTAAAGAGTACCTTTGGTCCTCGAACCCACAGTATCAATAGTATCCTCGTCCGATGACGTAATAGAAGGCGCAGAGAGCAAAGGTGTGTGCGGTTTAAGATCTTTAGCGTGATAGACGCCCAAAGACTTCCCGTTGCATCGTCTAACGCGTACGTCCACGGAGAAACTACCCGTGATATACGGCACGGACCCACGAATTTCGGTGCGAGCTTGGCATTGAAATACCGAGACGCATCGGAGAACGAAATTTCTTTTCCAAACCAGATCGCCTATTTTGATAACGAACGTGACGGCGACGAAAGTTATACCGCTGTTGGACTCGTTTAGTAGAACGTTTCATACGTTTAAGAATGTCCAAGCGAAGTGAGTTGTAGAACTGGTCGGATCGTATCGGAGGAGTATTTTCACTAGGGTTCAGGATAGGAGGTCAGAGTCAAGAGGTTCAGGAAAAGATCACCATAAAGTACGTGTTCGCGTCCACAGAAAGCAAAATACGAGTAACCGGTAATCTCATGTTTAGCTGAGCGAATAGCGCATCCGATCTTGTAAATTTACATCCTGTAGTCATTGTAGTCCTGAGTCCTGGTTATGGCGAGGGAGTTGATTGATTCTATCACGAACCGGTAGCTTCACGAGCTATATGCGGTGAAGTGTATCGATTTTGGGCTTTTTGTTTTTGAGCTTTTCCAGAAGAAAACCTCCTTGTAGGGCAAGTGGAAGATTATTTTGGCGTGGGGTACGTTTTGTGTTGTGTTGTTCGTAGGGTGCGTTTTTGATAAGGTATGAACATGAGTTTGTACGAGAGAATATTTTGTGTGCATAATGTAGGTTGGTGTAAATGTTACGCCATTGGAATGTTTGTAGTGTTGAGTATTATCTAAAGTCATCTTTAAATGTTGCTGAAGGTTTATGAGTTAAATTTGAATAAAAAATAATATTTTAGTATTTTCACGAATGCAGGTTTAAAATTACTGTAAATGAGCAGCGAGTGACGTACTGGTATCTGGATATTGTATTAAAATATAGAGGAAGAATATGTGTGTATTTTGACTTGTATAAACGAGTTCAAATTTCAAAATGAACAATTTTACGTATAAATCAAGAAAAAATGCTGTTTGAATTTAAATTTCAGCCATTTCACGCCTTACGTCAAACCCGCCCATCTCTATTGCGGTTAGCTTGGTAAGCCTTTGGGACACCTAATACGGTTTGATTGTGTAACAAGGTTGGATTTATAGTCGGGGAAATAGGTGTCATGTATAAATTCTATCCAATCATGTTAATCTCAACCACACCCTGTATCCTTTAAACATGTTCAATTAAAATTTTTATCGCAGTTTTTGGTACTACAGAAATAAAATTACTTAATTTTCACTCAAAGCAATGTTCGTATTAGTCACAACAAAAATTCAAAACGACCATGAAAATTGATAATAAAAAAAAAAAAATAGTGTATAGGTAGTATTTTCTTAAAGTCTATCAAGCGGTACCAAATTTAACTTTTCTCCCTTTCAAGTAATGGGTTGGAGGGAGAGAGGGAGGGTGCTGATATTTTTAAATTAAGCGAAACCCAGGATCCATGACGTTAAATAGTATTCTCTTCCAGTTCGCAGTTCTTTTAGTTGAGTTTCACCCGGGTGCTTCTTTTAAGTGAGTTTCAATTTTTCTCGCGCTCAAATTGATAGGGGCCAAAATGCATTATCCAACACAGATAGCGTGTATGATTCCTAGGTAATTCATTCAGACGGGCGTAGTCCTTGCCTCAAAAGCAACAAACACGAGAGCACTCGTTCAACAAAATCGTCAAAAATCTGGATATATAAATCAATCTGGTACCATTTTCGATTAAATGTATAACGTGTGGACTTTTTTCAAACTGTCACAAATTTTTGTGTGCTAACTTTTCGAATTAAATAATCCTGTGGTGGGATTAATTAGTTAAATATTATGTGCAGTTTTTGTTAAGTACGTTGAGAATGAGATTGTTTTAACAATTTGAATAGAACGTTTCAATTATAATAAGGTAGTGTCTGAGACTTTAAATGAAAGCGGCTGTACCTGTACAAGAATTAAGTATTACGTAAAGGAGAATTTGGACGTTTATCGTCAAATTTAGGAACTAGTTTATAGTAAGCGTGAATATTTAAAGTCGTTTTTCAGCTAATTTACATCTTAACTTTCGATTGTCCAATTACAAAACTAGACATGCCTATTAAAATTTATACAACAAAAGTAATCTAGACATTCAATGTTACAGACCTCAAATAACTCTTTTAATCACTGTACTCTAAAAATCGGTATTTACTTTTACACAAAATATGCTCCAATTCCATAACCGATTTGCAATTGGCCACTAAACATTATCTGAAACTATTTGATGTGTTGAAGTTTAGATATGTAATAAATAAAGTCACAAATTTTCCTATTGAAATTTGGCGGACACCCTAAAGAAATTGGTAAATAAATACAGACTGTAAACAACATTCGGCACAAACGTTGAGCAACACTTATCACGAAACTTAACACTTGGTCATCAACAAAATTAATTCTGCGACGTCCGCAATGAAACTAATACAGTTTTAGGAAAAAATTCAGCCCAAATTCTAACCAATACTAGTGGGTCGTCATCAAGACCTCAACGAAATTGTTAATAAACATAGATTTTCGGAAGCAGTCGGCCCAAATTGTAAGCAACACCCATGGAATAGATACTTAGCTCTTGGTCGTCTAGCAATTGTATTTTCCTGCGTCACCCGGAAACGTGATGTGTAAATACAGATTTTGGGCAAGGTTCTTTTTTCACCCGAATTTTGGAAAAACTGTTGTACTTGGCACAAATAGATGCATAGTTATATTACGTACTGGCACATGGTTCTTTCCATGTTCTGCATGCCCTTAAGTTTAAACTGTTTTGTTCTTTTCCTTTAAAATGCTTTCGTACATAGTCACGATGAGAAACAACAAAGAAATATTTTGTAAGTGACCTAAAGGGTTGCAAAGTGTACGCACCTCGTAGTGGTACGCCTAAAATATTTTACTCGTTAATTTTACAGAATCCTTTAGGTCATAGTCAAGGTGTGCACTATGGACGAGGTTTCTGCGATGCGACGTAGCAGGAAACCAAAGTTTGACATGCGCTGTTTTTTTGAAGAACCAGTCCAGCTTAATGTGTGAATGCACAACAACGGATTTATGATTCCTATACGCTGAGGTATAACTTTCAATTCTTATAGTACACTTAGTCACCTATTAAAAAACTTCAGTTTAATAACCAATCTGGTCCTTAAACGATAATATTGCGTGACACACCATTCCCTTAAATTAATTGGGCTCAAATTTTCAAAATTAATAACGTAGATGAAGCTTGCACTCATTTTTATAACGTAATTTATAAAATTTTTTCCCAATATATTCCAACCAATACATTAACGAATAATAGTATATTATATATAGAGGGACCAAAGTGCAGCATTTAATCCCGCAGTGGGGTTTGTTGCCCGGGCAATAACCACTCAAAGGATTTAGGCACTGGTCCGGAGGTATATACGCTATTTTTGCACTTCAAAATATTTATTTTTTTAATAATTATTCCAAATTTGTTCGTGTCAATGTGACAAATTTGTATAAAATTATCTAGAAATCTTGCTATTTGAAAAAAAAACAGTCAGTTAGCATGGGAATTAGTAAATAGCGGTAGCCATATTTGAAAAATTTTTTACAAGAGGATAATAAATATATACGACGAATTTGATCTAGAGAAAGACGCTGAAGAGGCTTTAGAAGACTTGCTGCATTCCAAATCTCGTAAAATTTACGATAAAGAGTATGATATATTTTTTAATGAAAAGGTAAACAAATTTGCTGCTTCTACATTGTGGGCCCAGTATTCTATGTTAAAAACTATGCTTAACGTTAAACATAATGTTGATATAAGTAAATTCCACAAATTGCCGACGTTTCTGAAAAGGAAAAATTTTGCTTACAAAGCGAAGAAGTCAAGTACTAACTATAGAACATTAAAATGTAAACTTTCACCATTAACACTCATAATAAAATATTATCTTTTTGGGATTTTTAATGGTGTACTTTAAATTATACAATCTAAACGTTTCGATAACACTTACAGTTATCTTCGTCAGTAGTAATGTTTGTTAAAAATTGTTTAAGAAGTAGTAAACAATTTTGTCAAATTGAAAAATTAAAAACATAAACTGCTATTATAATAGCAGGCTTATGTTAGATGTATAATTTAAAGTACACCATTAAAAATAAAAGATAAGTATTTAACCATAGAACGATTGATACGTTTCTAAAGGAACCTTCAGATAAGAAATTTTTAATTGCAAAAGTGAGTATGACCAAAATCATTGTACCTACTTTTAAAAATGATTTTTTTTATATAGCACTCATATTTGGTGTGGCAGGGACTTGTAGAGGACTTGAATTAGTCAATTGTCAATTAATGATGTGACTGATTTGGGCAACAGACTTCTTGTTAACATTAGAGCTACCAAAAATGGAACAGAGGAACTTCGTTGTGAAAGATTCAGATAAAACTATCATTAGTTACATAAAAATCTGCAAGAAATATATGTCATTGAGAAAAGCCGAAACTCCCATTCAAGATTATTTGTTTTACGTTAACAAGCAGTGTACAGTGCAACCTGTAGGAAAGAATATATTTGGAAAATTGACCCAGAAAGTTGCAACATTCCTAAACCTACCAGATGCGTTGTCATATACAGGACATTGTTGGCGGCGAACCTCTGCATCTCTACTAGTTGATTCAGGTGCGACTGTTGACGTTTTAAAAGATATGGGGGTGGAAGTCTACAACTGTTGCAGAAGGGTATGTGGAAAACTCCTGAATAATAAGAACCTTATCGCCGAAAAAAATTCTTGGAGGTGGAGGTGATCAAAAACACCAACTACCTCACTCCCAGGACCTCGTGCAAATCTGAAAGGACCACAGGGACTGATTCATTTAAAATGCGTTCAACCTTACATCCAGCAGTATCGTTTCGGAAATCAATCGTCCGATATTTATTAATTGTAATAAAATTAATGTTAATGTTTCGTGAAAATTAATAAAAAATATTTGAAGTTTGACATCTGTTAATGAACTCTCTAGGGGGTTCAGTCCATATTTAATCCCTAGGGAATAAATGACCCACTTTAGTCCCTGTAGGCAGAGACTAAAGTATCTATTTTAGTCTCGGAAGTGCAAAAACATATAAGCTACCCACCATCGTTTACAAAATTATCAACAAAATCAAGATGAAACAAAAATACTGGAATTATTTCAGAAAAACAAAAATGTCTATGTACTCAGACCAAGAAAAGTATCTTAGGAAATGCATAAGAAGTGAAAGTCGTCTAGAGTACTTGCAATTTATCAAAAATGTTGAGAACACTATCAAGCATGATTCGAAGAAGTTTTGGTCATTTATTAACTTAAAAAAGAAAGTCCACTCTATACCATCTATAATGAGTTATAATGGCAATACGTTAAATAATCAAGAGGCGATTATCAACTGTTTTGCACATTTTTTTGCTAGTGTGTATTGTGATAGTAATGAACGTATGTCTGATATTGAGTGCCACAGGAGGTCTGAGTGTAAATTCTGTAATAGTAAATGTTGTGCGTCACAATCCACTATGAACGTGTTCCAAATTGCAGAAGTGTTACATTCTTTTTCCATTAATCATGAGAATATTATAAATGCTGTAAAAAAGTAATTTTGTATCCGGTTCGGATCATGTCCCTGAGTTTTTTTGTAAAAGAAAGCATTCAGTATATATTAGAACCACTGTGTTATATTTATAATTTAATGGTAAATACTTGTAATTATCCAGCTATCTGGAAACTGTCAAAAATAAGCCCAATATTTAAATCTGGTGGTAGTTCAAATATAGTAAATCACAGGCCCATTGTACTATTATAAAATTTTGCAAACATTTTTGAGTCAATAATTGCTAATGTGGTTTACTCACATGTTTCAAGTAATATGGTACCTGAGCAACACGGTTTTATTGAAGGTAAATCAACTACCACAAACCTATATGAATTTACTGAATTTGTGTCTTCGTCTCTTACAAAAGAGTACAAGTAGATACTATTTACGTCGATCTAACAAAAGCATTTGGCCGGGTAAATCATTGTATACTTTTACATAAATTAGATTGGTATGGCGTTTGCAATAATGTATTGTTATTATTACAGTCGATGATTATGGAGAGAAAGCAATTTGTTGAATATGGAGGTTTTAAATCTAATGCATTCAGCGTTAATAGTGGGGTTGCCCAAGGTTCTAATCTTAGTCCCCTGCTTTTTAACGCTTTTAAGACTTTAGGTTTTATAATGCGACACACACGTGAATTTAGTGACATATACTGCATTAGACTTTTGTTCTATACCTTAGTTAGAAGTAAGTAGAATACTGTTACATACTATGGATTCCCAGTCAGAAAATACATGTTAGACGGTTGGAAAGCATATTAGGAAGATTTTGTAAATACATTCATCTTAGGTTATATGGTTTTTACCGATGTCAAAACTGTGACTCCGATGAATTTTTTCATGCAGTAAGAGAAATCTCACTGAAAGCACGTAGAAATTATTCCTGCTTGAGTTTCTTACAAAAATTGATACTTTGTACTACTTAAAAAGACTAGAATTTCTTTGTCCAAGCCTTAGTAGTATTTACCTGTACTATTCCAAACACCTTTCATCATTTTAACAATCCTTACATAACTTGTTTAAGGTTAGTGAATTATATATCTAACCATAGTATTGATATATTTTTTGATAACTTACACATAAATGAATTTAAGTCAAAAGTGCTATTATTTCTGTTGTTACGTTAAGTTCCCTTATAGACGTGAGTCTGCTGGAAATATATAAACATTATTATTATTATTAAAATGACAAGCGCCAAAACTGGAAACTCCATATTCCTACTCACAATATACTAAAATCACGATAATACTAGATGTTTTGTTCCGAAAACAACTACTAAAATCCGGTTGCCTAAAACACTAGTTTTCTAGCTACCGCTGTTTACTTACAAGAAACAAGGACCCTAATACTACTAGTATGTCCTACACCTTTGCTGACCTCAGTTTACGACCTCTCTTATAATCTCTCAAATATGTTATTTTGTTCAATCAATCTAATTCGCTGTCAGGTTGTATGAGCTATTTTTCAACTGCAAATTTTAATAGCGAAAGACGCCCTTTAAGTCTGAATATCATAAATAACCATTATGGTATCAAAACTTTCTCAGCAAACTTTCCAAGAATGTATGCGTTATAATAAAACAATAAACAAATAATTTATAAAATGACTCCTAAAAATAACCTTTCAATAATCTCATAGATTTCAATACACAAACAAAAATTTGTCGCTAATGTAAATGTTTGTTAAATTGATATTTCTCACATAAATCATACGCTCGTGATCACTCTATGGTACTTCGTCTTCTAACTCCCATCCATGGAAAACCAAAATGTATTTGAGATCCATCTTGCTGAACCAATTGTCAGGTTGCGTTGACGCACCCTGTATATAGGATGTTATAATGACGTGTATGACGTGTTTTGAGTGCGAGTGTATTGAGTTTGAACGAAAAAAAAAATTTTTTTTTTGTGTGTATGCATAATGTATGTGGGTGTATGATACGCCACTGGAAATGTAGGAGAAATATAATTCAGTATGTAGATACGTGTATTTGAATGTTATAAAGACATTAGTGTTGGAATAATTAGATTCTGATTAATGTAAATGTGAAGAGAAATTTGTCGATGGGACGATAATGCTTGCCACTGGATTGCTACTGTTTTGCTGCTGTTAGAAATGGAATGTTTGAAGATAAATGACTAATTTTGGTCAGAAAATGTGAAGAATAAGTGTAGAATGTTTTAGAAAATATGTAGAGAAAGATTTGGTATGTTTAAGTGTTAAGTATAGAAAGTTTTCGTAATGTTGTGCAATTGTTTTGAGAATATATGTATGTATATGGAATTTGAGACCTTAGACGGTACTTATTTTTGCAAATGTTGCGGAAGCAGATCGAGCGCAGGTTGGAGATAAATGTTGAAAGTTGCGTAATGGACCAGAGTGGCTACTGAATGAATGTGGTGACGAAAAATGATTTCTTCATGAAGTAATTGTAAAATTTGTAAGTAAGAACAAATATGGCGATGTATTGCAATTACATTCTATTGGAACTATGAAATTTTGAATGAATACCATTGGAGAATATAACGCGGAAGGAAGACATGTTAAAGATGGATGACGGAAGGTATAAATAGGAAAGTCAGGGATTGAGGAGGTCAGTTAGCTTTTCGGTTTTGGCTGTTGCTTGTGGTGTTGGCGGAAGACGCGCGAAGGTTATGTGATAGAATGGGATGATGTTGGAGTTATATTTGTGAATTTTAATGAGGCAGTAATTGTTTAAACAACTGCGTAACGAACCGAGGATGAATCATAAGACATTCATAAATAAAACAATAATAAAATTGAGATTGAAGATAAAATTAGTTGTGTTTTTTCTTCAAGAAAATAATAAGTGCGTAAGCAGATTTGAATAAAGATAACAGTTGTAACGTTAGTAGCGTCAAGGTTAGCGCGTGTTCTTGTACCGACATTCAGTTAAAAGTATTTATGGGACCACCTTTTAAGTGAACGAAGTGTTCGTTGTATATTAAGCCAATGTTTAAGTAACGTTATATGACATTGAAAGTTTATTTGTATAAGGACTAAATTGGTGTAAAGGTTGCTAGAAATTTTAAGCAACCAAACGTATACACGTGTTATTAGACTATTTGTGAGTACAGAAAGGAATAAGTGTTTGTGAAATTGTGAAGCACTGGTTATGTGGCTTCATGCAATTTAAGGATTACAAATGGACTACAAATAATTGATTTACGAAAAGAAGAACAAAGAAATCCAAGGATTAATGGACAATTTTAAGTAAGAAATTAGATTTAGGAATTTTAAGAACTCATTTAAGCCCGATTATCTTTTGTTTAGTTTATTGTGTATTGTTTAAATTATTAAGTAGTTTTGAAAGGAAGAGATAATCGTTCTTGAGTCTTATTGTATGATTTGTTTTAGTAGTAAGAATGCAAAGTGGTATTTGGTGGTTTAACTTTCACGCTGATATAATTATGTATTTGTGTTTTTGTTTTATTTTGTATAGGACAATATGTATTTGTTGATTGTTATTCTGTTGTTTATTTAGCCAGGTATGAAACACAGTTGTAACATTTACTTGGTGATCTAGTTTTGACAATTTTAAAAGTAAGCTTTGCATATTTTAATTTTCAGATTTATGAGCGACCTGAAAGGTTTTATTGCCAGGTCGATTGCAAAATTTTCATGTTAGTTTATTTAACGCAGTACAATTAAAGACAGAGTTTTGAAATTATACAGGTACGGATGTCTATTACGATTCAGAGATTATTTTGAAGTAACATTTATTAAGCCGAAGACATTGATCTTCTTTTATTTAGGAATTTAAAATTAATTACCGAATATTGATGAAAATATTTTATTCAGTAATAAGTAGAAATTTAACGTTATATGTATACGAGGGATACGAAAAATTTCAGTTACTGTATTATAATTTTGTTTGGATATTTTAGTTTACGAGGTGTATTCAAAAGTTTTAATAACCTGGGTAGTACTAAATTTATTTGAGTTTGAGTTGAATTGTTTTGGACGAGTGTTTGTTTTAGAACCTTCGTATAGGAGTTTACCGAGTAAGCACAATCCTACTTTCCACAATCAAGTAGGGTTAATTAACATCCAGCTTAAGACAATTATATTAGCAAAGTTTCGATTGTGGTGGTGCCTAGAGACATATTTTCCCGGACTGAGCTGTTTGAATGTAGGTGCAAGGTGTTTGAGCATATTAATCATTCATTTTACTTATTATTTCGACCACGCCCATCTCCCTGTTAGCTGGCTTGGCAACCCTCTTACATTAGTAAGCATACACGACGCCTAGTGCGGTTTGGACGTGTAACATAATTATTTGGCAAATGCAGTTGCGGTGGCAGTTTGAATTGTAAATATGCTGTCATCGTTTTACGAGTTTACGTACTTTACGGTTGTTAAATTACCGTCAATAAGGAATGATCCAATAAACGATTACGCAATATTCCAGCCCAAACTTTTAATTTTTAGTAATATACTGTATGGTATACCAGCATTCAGTGAGAAGGAGTGCAATACCTCACGTTATGTCGATTAATGGAGTCGTCCACGTCAAAGGGATACAATTTCAAAGCAGAGATTAAGTATTTCCGAGATTCTGCAGCATTACGATTACAGTCACCTCCAGTGAGTTCTTGAACTAAATTTCTTTTGTTAGGATAGTAATGAAACAACTTCATAACTCAAACAGTGGAGTTAGAAATTGTTCCATGGTTATTGAATGTGCTGTTTTTAACGAGGTTGTACGATCTTTCTCGATCACCAAACCCCCTCTTTTCAATGCTGCCATTAAAAAAAATTATAATAATAACACTAATATTAATGTCGCTTTTTCAGAACTATATTTTTACTCCATTAAAATTAGTGTTTTAAATACACACAGTGTGTTTTGTTTTTCAATCAGTCCCAATTTTAGAAACAGTTCTTTTTTTTACAAAAAATAAAATACTTTAAAATACACATTCTTAAATTCACAAATTAAACATTTCTAATAGCTTTAGAAATGTCTACATTATTTTGTACTATTGTTAATTCAGTACCCTTTCTTTGCATTGATTAAATGCAGTAAAATAAACATAAAGATCCTTTTTGTAAAATTTAGTTAATGAAAAAGGTTAGCTACGTTCTATTTTATGTGAAAGTCGTAATGTCGTTTTCAAGAAAAGTAAACACGCGCGTGCGATCGTTCTATTTGAAGGTTCGCAATCAAAAACTCCCTAGCCTACCACGATTCCCCTTTTATAGGTGCTCAAGTTCCTCTGTCTAACATCATCCAAACTTTACATGCTTAATTAGGATCAACCACTCTCTAAGGATTTGAATGTCATGTGCCTTTGCCCAAAATATGAAGCGAACTAACATAAAATTTTCCATTGTGAAATCTTAAGTCGTGTATACCAGCAAACAAAATACTCTAACTGTAGCAAACCTACCTTTAATTTAATTAAGATACATTTAAGAAGTATCCTAATCAAAATTACTTAGAAGAGCATTTATGTGGATTTTAGTAATCTAGTACACTTAAGGTTGAAGTTAATTTTGATAAACATAGCACTTTTTCATAATCTTTATGGTAATGGCGTAAATAAATATCTGGTGACTACGAATTCTTATGGACTAAAAATTTCTTTTACAAATTAGCTCATATGACGTAACTAAAATATTCCTATTAAACTAACATTTATTAAATATTTACAGTTCTATAGAATATAGGGAAAAGTTTTAACTCTTATGATCTACAATAATCAATTTTCATATATTGCCATAGAATTGAATTATTTGATACTACGACCCTGTAATACCAAAAAAGTTATCTTCCATATTTTCCAATCCTAGGGGTTCTCAGATCATCCCTTTAGGCTGCTTTTAGAGCACTTAATTATCATACCTTCGTTACTTTAAACTTCTTTGATCACTTCTTGCGGGTACTTCCCAAGTACTCTACCGTTATTTGTTTTTCTAAAGTCTACTTTCGAAATGACCATACTATGTGTTTTGGGAGAGAGAATATGTAATCCCAGCAAGAGCAGCAGGGCTTTAGGCCTTATGCTATAATCTATTATAATCAAAAATAAAGAAATATTGTTATTGAAATTAATCAATTAAAAAAATTAAGCTTATTTCTTAACGGTAGTTCAAAATGGTAATGAAGAAAACAAGTTCCGTAGCTTAGGATCGGTAATTGAAAATGCTAATACAAGCTCAAGAAGAATTGCTGATGAGACTGGCATTAGCCGTAGCAGTGCAAGACGGATTCTTAAAGTTTGACCCATTCCATACTGCACTTTATCATCATTTGTACGGTACCGATTTTCAACAAGGCATTGATCTTTGCACATGGCCTCTTAAGCTAGTTGGAGAGGAAGTAGATATTTTCAATTTCGTGTTGTTCACCGACGAACTAACTTCTCATAATAATAGTCTGGCAAATCGACGTAACTTCCGTTATTATGATACAGAAAACCGTCACTTAAATAGAACAGTTGACCATCAGAATCGGTAGAGTTTAAATGTGCATAACGGAATAGTTGGTGATTACGTTATACGGCTAGGGCTTTATTTTTTTGATGGACACTTGTATGGTATAACATTTTTAAGGTTTTTGGAAAGAGACTTTGGTACTGTATTTTGGTTCAGAACATTCCTCTAAATATTAGAAGAAGGATATGGCTTACATTAAACTGTGCTCCTTGCCTTTTTCAAACAAGACATTTTCTTAGTAGAAAGTTTCCAAACAAATGGGTATGAAGAGTTGGTCCATGTAATTGGCCAGCTCGATCCTCAGATCCCACCGGTATGGATTTATTTTTATAGAGATCTGTTAAGAATGTTATGTACAAAAGCTCTCCTACCAATGCAGATGATATAAAGATGAGCATTACACACGCGTTCGAATGAATCACACCAAACATACTGCATAACGTCAGAAGATCATTTGAAGAGAGAGTCAAGCTTTATATCCAAGAAAGCGGAGGTTATTTCGAACATTTACTATAACATTTCGGTATTGGTCTTTCGCTTTTGTAGTTTTAGATCAAAAAATTTTTTTATATTAATTACGGTAAATAACTTCTAAAGCTTTTATTAGCACAGTTAGGTTGAATTTATAATTAATTGCAAATAAGAAAATTACGCAAGCGATTTGAATTAAATGTTCACTGTGAAAAATCTATAAATTATATACGTTTTTATTAAAGCCGCACGGGCCTAAACTTTAACGGTTCTTGTCAATAACGTGTGTATGTGTGTCTGTGTGTCTGTGTGCCTGTGTGTCTGTGTGTCTGTGTGTCTGTGTGTCT
This sequence comes from Vesta saturnalis, assembly GCA_036346205.1. Lineage (NCBI taxonomy): Eukaryota > Metazoa > Arthropoda > Insecta > Coleoptera > Lampyridae > Vesta > Vesta saturnalis. The sequence goes on along the minus strand of JARFJB010002342.1, from coordinate 4,334 downwards.
GTGTGTCTGTGTGTCTGTGTGTCTGTGTGTCTGTGTGTCTGTGTGTCTGTGTCTGTGTGTCTGTGTGTCTGTGTGTCTGTGTGTCTGTGTGTCTGTGTGTCTGTGTCTCTATGTGTCTGTGTGTCTGTATCTGTGTCTGTGTGTCTGTGTGTCTGTGTCCTGTCAGTGTGTGTGTGTATATGTGTCAGTGTATCTGGGTGTCTGTGTGTCTGTGTCTGTTTGTCTCTCTGTTTCTGTGTGTCTGTGGGTCTGTGTGTCTGTGTCTGTGTCTGTGTCTGTGTGTCTGTGTGTCCGTGTGTCCACGTGTCCGTGTTTCTGTGTGTCTGTGTGTCTGTGTCCGTGTATGTGTCTGTGTGTCCAATGTGTCCATGTGTTTTGTCTGTGTCTGTGTGTCTGTGTGTCTGTGTGTCTGTGTGTCTGTGTCTGTGTGTCTGTGTGTCTGTGTGTCTGTGTGTCTGTGTCTGTCTCTGTGTATCTGTGTTTCGGTGTGTGTGTGTCTGTGTGTCTATGTGTCTGTGTCTGTGCGTCTGTGCGCCTGTGTCTGTGTCTGTGTCTGTGTGTCTGGTGTTTGTGTGTCTGTGTCAGTGTGTCTGTGTCATTGTCAGTGTGTCTGTGTGCTATCTGTGTCTGTGTCTGTGTGTCTGTGTCTGTGTCTGTGTGTCTGTGTCTGTGTCTGTGTGTCTCTGTGTCTGTGTCTCTGTTTCTGTGTGTCTGTGTCTGTGTCTGTGTCTGTGTCTGTGTGTCTGTGTGTCTGTGTGTCCTGTGTGCGTGTCCAGTTTCTTTTATGTCTGTGTCTGTGTGTCTGTGTGTCCTGTGTCATGTGTCTGTGTCTGTGTCTGTGTGTCTGTGTGTCTGTGTGTCTGTGTGTCTGTGTCTGTGTGTCTGTGTCTGTGTGTCTGTGTGTCTGTGTCTGTCTGTGTCTCTGTGTATCTGTGTGTCAGTGTACTGTGTCTGTGTCTGTGTCTGTGCGTCTGTGCGTCTGTGCCTGTGTGTCTCGTGTCTGTGTGTCTGTGTGTTTGGGTGTTTGTGTGTCTGTGTATCTGTGTGTCTGTGTCAGTGTGTTTGTGTCAGTGTGTCTGTGTGCGTATCTGTGTGTCTCTGTGTATGTCTGTGTGTGCCTGTGTGTCTGTGTCTGTGTGTCTGTGTGTCTGTGTGTCTGTGTGTCTTATTACGTGCACAAAAGGATATTGGTAGAAATTTGTGACCAAGGTGCAGTAACAAGGAAAGAGGAATTAGCCGGAAGCTCAGTCGGTCGGTTCAGCACTTGGATGCATGGGCGTTTTGGCAGGAGAAAACATAAAGTTTAAAAAGGGCACCACTTGATTGACTTCTTTATCGCCCCTCTATCAAGAAAAGGGCTACGGCCACCTAGGACAAAAGACAGCTAAAGAAAATAGTGAACTAAGTCCACAATGAGGAGGAACTGGTTAGGAATTTGATCGTAGATCACAGGATTAATGAAAGAGCTTACAATTGTTTAACACCACTTTTAATATACCCACTATGAAATAGTACAACTGGTATAAATAATAATTTAAATCCGTAAACCTTTACCAAAACAAAACTTGATGAAGCGACAACTCGCTGACATAAATACCACTTCGTAAGGAAATATTACCCACACAATAAATACTATACTTAATAATATAACTACAACATGAATCCGCAGTAATCAACTTACCTTTCAGCAAACTATTAATTACTTAAAAATGTACCTACACAGACCCCATACGGTTCGGCATCTAGCGTTGACCCTAAAAGAAAAGAATACCCAAACATATATATATTATTTATCCGAAATTTAAATCTTTTAACCCGATATTCCACGAAGAGCTCTACGTCGGATTAGTTTATCGGTTTCCAATCAACCGGACGCAATTAAACCCCGAATATAAAGCGAAAATTAGCACTAGATGTCTACCCAGTTGTTTACTTATGCAAGCACAAAATATTATTAAATTTAGTTAACATGAGCATTATAAACAAAATAGTAAGCATGAAGCGTTTAAAATATGTGAAAGGCGAAGCTCATTACCGATTCGGCAATTGCAATACAAGAAGTTAGCAAAGGCGCAGCACAAATTGATACAGTTATTGGTAAGCATAGGGCTACCAACCAACAAAAAATCAACTTAGTAAATCCTATTTCAAACAGTTTTATACTAACAATTATTAAACTTGTACTCAGAAATAAATAAAATAACAATGTTATACACCCCAATGATAACAGTTAAATAAGCAATTTGCTTTACACAGTAATTGAAACCCCAGCAGTTTGCATAAATTTTATGACATATATGGTATATTTAAACTCGACTAGCAGCATTCAGTCAACAACAAACAGCTGATTGCATGTACAGTAAACACAGTAATTCTAACCGTTTTACAATTATGGTTTATCAGAACAAAGCCAGTATAAAAAGTAAATAGATGATATATAAATTCTATTGCAAAGTTAAATGTAAGTATAAGCGAAACTTTGAATAACCCAATTTATCTTTTACAGGTACAAATGTATAGTATTACTCTCGATTACTAGAAAAGGTTTAAATAATAAAGCATAAGCATTAATTTCAAGATTAAGATAATTGCAGAAACACACTAATACAAGTAGTAGCACAGTAATGTAATGGTTATAAAACTTTCAGTAAAGTACAGATAACGAAAGCCTCGTTATACAGAAAACAATCAAAGTCACTCACCATAGGTAAAATTTTGTCTGTGTAACAATAATACTTATCAGAAACTAAACGTAGGTGTAATGTATATTTCTTCTGTTAATTCGGAAGATATTAGGAGAAGGAGTAATCGTAGATGGTTTCCATTCAGGCGAAGACCCATAACTAATATTTCACACCTCGATAAATGATATCCAAATGTGTTGTCAGGAACGGTTTAATTATTCCTTATGGAAGCACGAAATATGTTAATCTTGAGTGAATGTAAGGACCAAAAGAACCTATATAAGATAAATGTGTTAGAATTTAAATCAATCCCCTTTTATAAAATATGATCTTTAGCTGTAGTAAAATTTCAAAACATGTACGCATGCATTTAACAATGTCTTTAAATAAGTAACGAAAGTGAGTAGCTTACCTCTTGATCGAAGCCAATGTGTAGAAGCAAAAAAATTAAAGCCGAACTAAATTCAAGTCCCCAACAGGACTTATTTATATGGAAAAATAAAACCAGCAACAGGCTGAGTTAAAATTTTCTTGAACAATTCAATCCAATTTTAGGAACACCTTTTCCAAATTTTACATGTGCTTCACTACGCATTTTACCCAAAATGGCGTTTTACTTCTTATCTCGAAGTACCAGAAAACCAAAAAATAATAGCCTGATTATTTTCACCAATCCAAATTTTAAAGTATCACGTGTTTGAAATATTTTAAATTGAAACGATATTTAGTGACAATGTTGCCGTTTTCCAACAACATACACGAGTCGCAAATTAAAGACCATAAATTCATCAACCGAGTTTTACACGTATCAAATCCCCTAGCAAAATTAAAACCCCACCCAGAATTTCGAAACCCGTACAAAATTTAAAAACCCAAGAGATCCAACCCCAGCAGAAACAGACGTGCTAAAACCCACCGAAGAAATAAAGAAGGAAGTGAAGGGCTCTGATGTTCGAGCAGGGATACACTCGAAGAACGAAAAGACAGAAGTGAGTGTAACCTAAATATAGCCACCCTACGAAGATAACCCAACCAACCACCGAAAGAAGTAGCGTAGCGACTTCTTGTGCCGCTTGCGGCGTTTAGGACTCCTAAAGAGTACCTTTGGTCCTCGAACCCACAGTATCAATAGTATCCTCGTCCGATGACGTAATAGAAGGCGCAGAGAGCAAAGGTGTGTGCGGTTTAAGATCTTTAGCGTGATAGACGCCCAAAGACTTCCCGTTGCATCGTCTAACGCGTACGTCCACGGAGAAACTACCCGTGATATACGGCACGGACCCACGAATTTCGGTGCGAGCTTGGCATTGAAATACCGAGACGCATCGGAGAACGAAATTTCTTTTCCAAACCAGATCGCCTATTTTGATAACGAACGTGACGGCGACGAAAGTTATACCGCTGTTGGACTCGTTTAGTAGAACGTTTCATACGTTTAAGAATGTCCAAGCGAAGTGAGTTGTAGAACTGGTCGGATCGTATCGGAGGAGTATTTTCACTAGGGTTCAGGATAGGAGGTCAGAGTCAAGAGGTTCAGGAAAAGATCACCATAAAGTACGTGTTCGCGTCCACAGAAAGCAAAATACGAGTAACCGGTAATCTCATGTTTAGCTGAGCGAATAGCGCATCCGATCTTGTAAATTTACATCC